>VWZZ01004887.1:498326-614180 GCA_013399095.1 Psophia crepitans | reverse complement strand
GGAACGGGAAGAGCGGCCCCTCCGAGGCCGGAGCCCGCACGGGGGGCGAGCGGGGCGCCGCGGGTCGCCCCTTCCGGGGACTCCCCCGTGCCCAGCCGGCCCCCGGCGGGAGGGGGCGGCAGGAGCAGGCTGCAGACAAAAGGGGCTCGGGCGTCGCGCAGGCAGCCGCGCCTTGGCTCCGTAGACAAAGCTTTCGGAGCAGCCCGGGCTTGGGCTCTGCTCCAGGGGCTCGAGCGCCCGGTTTCCAGGAGGAAAAACGCTTCGAAGTTGTTTTTTTTGGTCACGTAAAATTCAGCGGTGGACGATGAGTGTGAGTTCCCCTTTCGTCTGAAAACGTAACCACCCGACAGCCGCGGCTGGGATCAGATACTCAGGGTTTCTTCGCTGCCCTGTGGGTTTTGTGATCCCGAGCCTGTGTCCCAGCTTGCTTGGTAGTGGCTGCAAGGAGCCCCAGACCGGTAGGGCTTTGGGTGGGATGAAACTCCGAAGGTAAGTGGAGGCGTTGGTGTCTTGCCATGGAAAATAGTCTGGGAAGAGCAGTGGTGGCATGAAGCTTGAGTCAGTCCATAAATGCTGCCTGGTTCCTTCCCTAGTTATTTTTGGGTGTTCCTAGAATGTGAGGAACTAAGCATGGCTGTGATCTCAAGAGGATACTGGAAAGGTGCTTTTTTCCTTCTTGGTTCACGGAGTTTTGAAGCCCTCAAGTAGTTCTGCTATGTATGTAATCACTTCTGTATTTTTATATTTGTTTCTATGAATGCCGGGAGGTTGCATTTCACTCCCTTCAGATGGCAAACACTGGTCTCTGTAGACGGTAGCACGCAACAGTAACTTTGTACATCGGTACTTCCCAAGCGACACCGCACTTACGTAAATCATCAGGAAAAGTAAAGGCTGTAATGATTTTTCAGGTTGCTTGATGCTAAATAATCAGCTTTTCAACATCTTGAGGTGTGAAATTTTCGGGAGAGCAATGATCACTGTACATATCTTTGAATGCAGAATTAAGGAGGATAATCTCTTTTTTTTTATTTTATAGAACATTATAAACACCACTGGTTCCCAGAAAAGCCATGCAAGGGATCAGGTTACCGATGTATCCGGATCAACCATAAAATGGATCCTCTCATTGGACAGGCAGCACAGCGGATTGGATTGAGCAGTCAGGAACTGTTCCAGCTTCTTCCAAGTGAACTCACTCTATGGGTTGACCCCTATGAAGTGTCCTATCGTATTGGAGAGGATGGCTCAATCTGTGTGCTGTATGAAGCTGCACCAGCAGGAGGTAGCCAAAATAACACCAACATGCAAATGGTAGACAGCAGAATAAGCTGTAAGGAGGAACTTCTCTTGGGCAGAACTAGCCCTTCCAAAAGCTACAATATGATGACTGTATCGGGTTAAGATATAGTCTGTGGATGGATCACCTTAAAATGGATGGATAAATTTGGTTTTTACTTTGGGTGGGCACCTCTGGGGATGGATTATGGAATTTAAACCATGTCACAGCTGTGAAGATCTGGCACACGTTAGAGTGGTATACTTTAAAGTGACAGTGCCATAGTTTGGACAGTACCTTTCAGTGATTTAATAGCCTGTGAGTCAAAATGATTGCAACTTGCTAGGGAGTGAAGAAGATCTAGGAAGGGTCAGTTTCTCCAAGACATCTTACTTAATTTCTACACCAATTTTCAACCCCAATCTGTATTTATAAAGTGATTCTCTGCAGTAGGTCTTGCAGAGTAAATTTGCACTATTACATTTATTAATTGTTAGCATTTTTGGCAGCTCAGTAACAAGACTTACTGTTATGAACACCATAGTACTGGAAATTTTATTTTTCAGACTTTTACCTAGCACTTAAAAATATGTATAAATGTACATAAGATAAACTAGTAAGTATGACCTGGGGAAATGGTCAGATCTTTACATTGGCCTCAAAAGTAGCAAGTGATCAGAATCTGCCATGGCAACAGGCTTTAAAAAGACCATATAAAGACACTGTCTGAACTGTGGTGTTAGCACCAGCCAGCTATCTGTACATTTGCTAGCTTGTAGTTTTCTAAGACTGAGTAAACTTCTTATTTTTAGAAAGTGGAGGTCTGGTTTGTAATTTCCTTGTTCTTAATTGGGTAAAAGTCTTTTCCACAAACCACCATCTATTTTGTGAACTTTGTTAGTCATCTTTTATTTGGTAAATTATGAACTGGTGTAAATTTGTACAGTTCATGTATATTGATTGTGGCAAAGTTGTACAGATTTCTATATTTTGGATGAGAAATTTTTCTTCTCTCTATAATAAATTGTTTCCTATCTTGGCATTTTAATTAATCTCTTGTCGTGATTACATAGGATCAGTTAAACTATTTTTGTCTCACAGTAGAAATAGGTACTATAAAGGCTTAAGAACATCAATGGCACCCTGATGCTAGGGAACACTTGGTACAGACCCGGATTAATGAAGACCTCATATATAAATGCTTGGAAAGTTTAGGGAAACACAGTGATGTACATGTCACTTTAAAACTTTTAAAATCAGTCATAATGGAAATAACTCCAGGGCAAATAATTCCAGAATATGGGGAAAAGGTACAGAAATAACATCCACCAAAGATGACTTGAATAAATCCAGAGGACTAAAGTTGGCTTCCTGATGAAGGATATAGCAAACCTAAATGTCCATTTTGACCTACTTGCTCACAAGTTCTCAGTTCTTCCCTGATGGATTCCCTGCTCAATAAGAGTTTCTGTGACAAGTGTCCCGTAGCCTTAAGAGCAGGTTAACCACTCTACAGAAAGGTTGCTCGCCTTGTGCTTTCTTCAGATGCAAGACTTTCACTTTAGAAATCATTAAGATGGGATTCAACAAAAGGTATGTAGATCTTTTTTCCCAAACTTAAAAGGTTGGTTGAGGCAAAGTGAGAAGCCCATACTTATATGTGTGTTCAGAGTTAATGAATGATGTGGAGATGTGATTCACTTAAGCACCACACTAATGTCATTTGTATACAGCACAGTGGTTAGTTACACTTGAGAGAAATTCCTTGCCACTTTATTTACACTTGTTAAAGTGCTGGAGTAAAACTCAAGAACGTTTTGTTCCTCATCTCCTGTGTACTCTGTTCTGTGAGCCTTTCATGAAAGGCCTACCCGAACTGGTCACTTCAGTTATGAGAACTGCTGCTGTTGCTCTGAAAGAAAAGAGAACCCTTGTTGCTTGCTACCTAAACTTGCTAGCTATGGATAGAACTGAGCTTCAAACTTGCCATGCATGGTGGCAGCTCCTGTTCAACTATGAGCCTTTATAATGTGGGAAAAGTGATGTGTTGTAAGTTCAAATCTTTGTCTTCTGCTCTGTAATATAACTGATTATATATAAGCAAAACGTAAGACTCAGCTGTAGCTTTTTTCACCAATTTCTTTCCCACTGTTTTGTTGTGGGGTTGGTGTTTTTGAAAGTTCGGCTTTAAAAAAAGCTAGTTTTACTGTGACCTGCATATGTACGTCAACATTCAGCACTTTAAAGTATTGCTAGGACTTCTCCAGTACTATAACTTTCCACATAGATGGGTGGAAGCGTAAGTGCTCCTGAAAGGGTGGACTTTAAAGACCTTGCTCAGTATCTGGACCTGGCAATAATGCATCCTATTACTAAAGCTTCAGAATGAACTTGCTTTAAACTACAGGTGTTACTTGTGTAGAGTCAAAGTTTAGGTTCATAATCTCTTACCTTAAAAATTCTACTACTTCTAAGATGATGCTTTCAAGTGAAGTCAGTAGGCAAGCGATTTATTCAAGCAGTAGGAGTACTCAGGGAAATTTCTGTTGCATTGCATGTCTGCAGTCAGCATAAGTATATCCAAAGAGAAAGGAAAACATTGAGCTTGGCTTCCCGTAAAGCTGTATTAAATTTTCATGAAGTTCGCTGCTGACTGAGCTGTGCTAGGTATACAGTGGTGCTGCCTGTAGTCCTCTGCTGAGCACTAAGAACAGCATCGCAGAGAGTAACTGTATAGCTGGTCTTTGACATGAGCTATGCAAATTCTGAAAGCATCAGCTGTTGGTACTTTCTTTTCGATAAGCATAGTTTTGTGAGGCAGCGAGTATTCCATCTGCGGGGCTGGCATGTGACACTGAAGCGAGAATGAGCCTGCTCCCTTAGGTGGTTAACATTTTAGTCCTTTTATGTTAGGGTGCTTTCATTCATGGCATAGTTTTTAACTGCAGCTGTAACGAGTAATTGGTACAACCTGTGTCCTCAGAGTTGGGAATTCTTCCAGCTGGAATTTAAATATACCCCACACAATGTGCCCTTGTCTCGTTTTGAAAGTACTTAGCATGCTGTGGCAGCGGAGCATAGGAAGGACTCCTGAGAGAAACATAGAGCATGTCTGTGAGAGGAGGCTGTTGCCAATCCTGTGTTTTGGTGCAGGTAGAACAAACAGCACACTAGGCTAAATGCTTGTTGCTTTTGAGTTTCATTTAAGGTGCCATTACGAAACCAGCAAGGCTTTTATTTTATATTAGAGATGAGAGAGCACATTCAAGACCTGCTTGCCCGGTGCACGTTAGTTAAATTAGCTGGACTTTCCTTGTGAAGCACTGAATAATCCTCTTGTTCTGTTGGTGTTCTGAGGGCAGACTCACCTGTATGCAGCTTTAATGTGACAGCTCTGAGACTGATGGACCAGTCTGCCTAGACTTGCTGACCACTCAGTGAGTGTCTCTATAAAGTGTACAATTGCCTTCTAGTTTACGCCAGGTGAGCAAATGGTTCTTTTTCTCACAGCTCGTTCCCCCACTGTGCTGTGTTTGGCATCAGATCCTACGCACTCAAGTTTACTTTTGTATTCCATGTTCGGTAGTGATGCTCCTCCTACAGAGAGTTGCACTGTATGTATCCTGTAAGAATCTTCGTTCTCTTTGCAGTTGCGTGTTTTTTCCTGCTTATTCTGGAGAAGTGCATCTGGCTTAAGCAGTCACTCGGACCATGATCTTTTTCTTCTTGTAGATCTTGGGGTCATTCTTAGGTCTGATTGGAGATGTGGGGGCTTTCATTCGATTACTAATAAGGTGGATTTTAGTTTTCTTCTTTTCTGCTGGCTCTGCAAAGATTCTTGGTAGAGCTGTATGACAGGTCTCATCGTGCCATGGGATTTTCTTATTGCTGGTTTGTTCTATCAGTCTACATGAGAAATGGGAAGTAACCTATGTGAGACACCCTTCTGATGTGAAAATACCGTCGCCAACTTCTACTGTTGTATCTCATATTGAATTAGCTCATAGGATAAAAAAGTCTCTCCTATTTATCACTAAAAAGTCTTGGATCAGAAGATCACATTGTGCTGTCTTGTGTCATAGCAAGTGATGGCAATTCTGAAGGCTAAATATTGTTAAACCTGTACACTTTCGATGGCCTTCAATTTAAATGGTAAAGGAGTAGCTCGAGAGATGATTTAGAAGCAGGGGGAACTGTACTGCAGCAGTAGGACCTTACAAAACAGTTTACTGATGTGCAAACCATAAAGAATCCAGTTAATGCTCCTGGAGTGGCTGGTTAGTGCTGATGCTTGTAAACATTTCTGTCACCAAATTAAGCAGATGTCACTGAACATGAACACTAAATCTGCATAAGGTGTCCTTCTAATTAACCTTGCTTACTTATGCTGGGAGAATATGATCTCTTGTTATTGTGCAGGTTAGCAATGAATAAAATTAAGAACATTGCTGCTTTTCTTTTTTTGTGTATCTATGTAAGGCTTATTTCCGAATTTCCATAAATCAAGTAGCACTCTACATTTTCAGAAGTTTCCTCTACTTGATGCCGTAATTTTTAGGGAAAATAGTTTATATTGGCAAAAGCTGCCACTTGACTGAAGAACATTAAAGCTGTTTTTAGTTTAAAGAGTGAAACATGTATAGACTGGAGATAAATAGCTCTCCTGAAAAGGAATGTATATTTACACATTCTTGGTGTAATAGCAGAGGTTATTTTTACATGTTTCAGATTTACATTCCAATGTGGCATAAAGTGAACATTGTGAAGCAGGATGTTAATTCAGTGGCTTTCAAGGGTTGGTAGAGCAAGCTGGGCTTAGACAGTAAATGCTGTATTAATGGTTAGCAGTGACAATTTCATCAACATAGGAATTGCAGGGTATAATTAACATCAGTTGCTTTGACACTATGCTCTTAATGTATGGTTTCAACCTTTCTTTCAGTAGCAGTTGGAGAATGCACTGTGACAAATTATTGCTGATACAAAGTAGGTCAACAGTAAAATGGCTGACTTACCATAAATGAACAGATCTAAATTATTGTAACTTAATGTCCAGTGGAATTTACTTACTGGCTAAGTCTTCTGTGCCCTTGTTTCTCCAGCGTGAGGCCTTGTATCCAGCTTCCCCTAAGTCCTTGTTTCCTAACCGTTTGGTGTTTTTGTTTAACCCAGAAGAACATTTCCTCCCAGCTGCTGGGAAGAAATCCACACGAGCAGTAACGCTGCCTGCGAGGCAGCAGCAGGTATTTGCCCTCCTGGTGCTGCAATTCTGCGACTGCAAAGCTGGCGAGGAGAAACGACTTGCAACTAAGGAAAACAAGTAAAATGCCACGTCTTCAAGTTTTGAGGTTTTCGCCACTGAAAGTGACCCGTGGCAGCACGCAAGGAAGGGAAGTAGGACTTTGATGATGCTGAATGAGAAAAACCCCAGGCTGAGGGAACGGCAGATAGGTTTTTGCAGAGGGGAGTGTTTTTACCTTCTGATTCCTGCCATCAGCTGCTCAGCATCTCGTCACGGCTTGCAGCAACCTTTTAAATTTTTTCTGGAGAGGTGCAGCTTTATTTGATGTTTCTACCTCTCGGATGTCAGGAAATGGCCTCTAGCTTTGCAGTTTCTCTGGGGCATTGTAAAATCCACCGTGATTGTTTTATGTGCTGATTATATAACTGAATAAAACGATAAACAAATGAATCTGTTAGCATCGTAAGGACACAAGGGAGGAGATCTTCAGTGTTCTTGGAGCAGCCTTGAACATGTGCAAGCAGCAGCAGCATCTGAGATGCCCAACGACAGAGGCAGGGCTGGGGATGCTGCCCAGCTTTCATGGTTGGGTTCCAGCACAACAGCGCTTACCTAAATGGGTGTAACACAGAGCTAGGGCATGGGTACAGCTTCTAAGATGGGCTTAAAGACAGATTTCTAGTAACAACAGTATCATCTGATGACATTGGCTGCAATTAAGGAATTCCAACAGTGTGCCCTTGCTGTTCTGTGTTCTATAAAATTCAATTATTATTGGGTTTTGTAACCCAGGAATATGTAATAATTGGTGTCTTTGGAGTTCTGCAGGCCATAGGTTAATTAACAAATTTCTTGTGCTTTAATATTGAAAGAAAACATTCCTTCTGTGCATTGAAATTTAAACAAAGTTTTACTTATATATACATATATACAGGGGCACATATGTAAATTTACTCTATAAACATATACACACACACCCCTTTAATTATTAGAGTCTTTTGCAGTGGGTCATCCTGAAGTCCCTGCTTGCTGTGATTTAATTCACAGATCACTGCAAGTGTTCTGAAGATTGTAAATTAACACAGACAGGGGAAAATTATCCTCCTTATTCACTTTTTAAGCCTTAATACATTGCTGTTAACAGGAACATGTATTCCTTTTTTTTTTTTTCTTTTTCAATTTTTTGAATGTGAACTTGCAGCTCAACTCAATTTGCTTGTCGGTTGAGCAGATTTTCAAGATTTCCTGTAGAGTTTTAAAGCAAAATGTAGTTGTCTGAAGGAATGTTTACAACATTTTAATCAATTTAATACCAGGCTGAAGTCAAATAAAGCTAAGATGCTTTTAGAATCTTAATTGTATTTTCACACTAAAACTTTTGTGATGCAAGAGAGAGATTTCTCTGGTTTCTGATAAGCAGTTATCCGAACAATCAGCCAAAAACAAACAAAAAAAATCACCACCCCCATTTTGGGTGAGCATAGCACCCTTCCCTAGACCAGTGCACCAGAATAGTTGCTTTTGTCAAATAATGTTCAAGTTCCTATAGCGTGTAAATTAGAAATTTGTTTACAAGTGTGAAAGGCTCTATGTCACAGCTGCAAAATAAAATCAAGCTACACATGTGGTACACCTAATGGCACAATGTTATACTAATCATATTAACCAAGCAACCTTTGCAATTTCACCTCTAAATTTAGCTTGTATTACAGTAATCTGGTTTTTAAACTCTAACTGCTTGCTTCCTTTGTCTTTTACAGCCTACTGTCTAACTCCCCAGCTTGCAGTCACTGTAAGGTCATTCTGTTTGTAGACTTCAGATTGGTAGGGAAAAATAAGACGGTGGAAATGGCAGTATCAGTCTGAATCATGATGACATTAAAGCAAATGATAAATTTAGTTCCATGTTTGTAAAGGATCTCTTTCTGTGTGACGAAGGTACCAGACTCTGATTTTTTTATTATATTTATCATACTTTATTTGCTGTCTGGATATATTTAACATGTGTGAGGCTTTTGTAATATAACTGAGAAAAACCATGTTGCAAATATGTAAGTACTTTTCAGAAGGACAGCTGAACAACTATATCTGCTTGATTGTTTATCCAAATGTTCCTGTGACTGTTTTCAAAGCTTCTTGCTTGCAGAATTGACAAGTCCTGCATCATGAACTGCAGAACACTGACTGAATACTAAAAGTGATAGTTTCCGCAGTTATTCAGTAGAAAAATATGTGTACATCATTCCAATTTGAAATCACTATCTGTAGCGTTTGCCGAAGTTGGTTTCAGCCCAAGCTGATATGGGTACAAGATGTGTCCTGAATTATCAAACTGATGTAATTCCATGACTGGTTCTACAGTACAAATATGTTGGTGTCCTTTTCTTGCCCGTTTTGATACACACCCCTATCTACAGGAGCATCCCTTTGTAAGCATTTTAGAATCGATAAAAGGAAGATTGGAGTTCCAATATGATCTGCACTTTTAAAGACTAAGATCCCAGCCTTTGCACATTCCTAATTTTACTGTTATGAGTACCACGAAGCCTTTTGACTTATTCATGTAAACATGTCATATGGCCTTCAGTATTTTATGAGATCAAGTATGTGTCAAAAACTTTCTCAGTGAAGCAGAAACGTGTTTTTTGTTATTTCCATAGGCACTGAAAGGCACATTAAAATCTTTATTATTGATTGAAAAGAAACTTTTCTCTCTATTACTGTAGAATAGAGATAGTGAATAAGCTGAAAAGAGAATGCTGCACACCTACTGCATCATGATCTCATTCTCAACATGATTGCCTCGGTGCTTGCCAGTTCCAATGTTCATGAGTCACACTCCAGTATGTGATTTGCTTAAAAGCAATAAATGTCAGCACTTTTATTTACAATCCGCCTTTGAAGATTTGGAAGTCATAACTTCAACTTATTTTTTCTATGGCTGTGAAGGCTAGGAACTAGCTTTACCTTTTTCTTTTAAATCAAGGATGAAAGCTTTGACTGATGTATTGCTAGGTCTGACCTAGCTGCAGTGGGTTAGGATGTGTCGCTATCCAAACCCACTCCTTCCTTCACTTTGCCAGAAATTACCATCCTGGTAGGTGGGGTGGCAGAAATGGTTCTTCTGACTCTTGCTCAAAATTAGCTGAGGTTGTTTGGGTTGGTATATTTGTGTCACGCCAGACCGCAATGCCTGAGACACGGTGGGAGCTCGGTGCTGCTGTCACATCTGCCGGGGAACTGGCAGCCTCAGGCAGCCGGCTGCGGGTGTAGGATGGGCGCTGGAGAGGGTGTTGGACAGGCGCTGGAGACGTGGTGGGCTCAGCACCTGTATGTGCGAGCCCTGCAGGCTGCCCTTGTCACCTGGCTGCGGGAGCTGGGGTGTGCGGAGGAAACACGCGCCCGCTGAAATTTCGGGAAGGGGTCACGTATGATCCGTGGGGGAGGGAAGGGAATGGAGAGAGCAAAAGACCAGACAAATAATCCATATGGTGAGTCAGTGGGAAAGAACTGAACGTAATTCCAGCCTAATAATGACTCATGGTCCCTTTGTTTATAGTTCTTGAGAGAGTGTCTGATCACATGGGCTGTAACGTACACTTTTACGTGCTGCCCTTGAGGACAAACAAGGGAATTTACAGGGGGAAAAAAACCAACCACCCAAAACATCAAGCTTTTAATTTTAGCTTACCTCTTTCTTGTGTATTATTTGAAAGCTTCCTTTTATTCTAAATCTCATTGCCCCAGGCTCCTGTCCTAATAAGCCTGGCAAATTTTGTTTGTGAACTAAGTGTGCTTGCTAGAAACCTTGCAAGCGTTGCACAGCTGCTTTTAAGACACCTACAGGGACATGGGGGCTGCTCTGCAGCGTTCATGTTACCTGCTCGCTAGGTAGCGCGGCAGCAGCGCTATGGGAAACTGTGCACGCTCCCAATTCAGTGATCATCCTATCCTTCATCTTCACGGTCCTTGAGTTTGGTATGTGTTTGACTGCCTCCACTGTTACTATATATTGCTGGAGTCCAAGATAAAGGGCAGTGCTGATTTGCTGGAATCAGGTTCTCAAGTGATTATTTTCTCTGCAGCCTGCTTTCCAGATGTAGCTGTGGGCAGCGCGGATCCAGCCGGGGCTGCAGATAACGTAAGGTCAGCGGCCAGGGGAGCTGCAGCGACAGCGGCGGCAGTGATTCTGTCGGGGGGCGGGGGTGTAATATAAACTGCAAAAAGGCCTTTTTGGCTAATGATGTCTAAAGAATGACCCTTTTTCATTTGAAATTACTCTGGAAGAGGTAGTTGTGGTTTGTTGGTTGTACCTGCGATAGGTTTACACACTGCCTTACCTTCTCAAAAATGGTCAGGTTGCTTGAAACGTTTAACAGTTCAGTTACGTACACGCTGCACGTACATAAAGATTCACCCATATGAATATACAAGAACCTAAATCATTGCTATGAAAGAAGAGATTGGAGTGGCTTAAAATGTGTAAGAAACTTCTGCGAATAACCTTGGTATGGTTAAACACAATATGGTTAAGCATAATATTTATGCAAAAAGTGGTGGACACTTTTTGAGTGACAGAGCACTGGAACAGGCTGCCCAGAGAGGTTGTGGAGTCTCCTTCTCTGGAGACATCCAAAACCTGACCAGACACGTTCCTGTGTGATGTGCTCTAGGTGGTTCTGCTCTGGCAGCGGGGGTGGACTAGATGACCTTTTGAGGTCCCTTCCAGCCTCTAATATTCTGTGATTCTGCGTGGTTCTGTGACACAACCAAACGCAAGAAAGCACCCTGTGTCCTCCCTGAAAACATCAGGAGATTTCTTATGCTTAGGCTTTTTATCTGAAGTTCTGCCCTTTGGAGAAATGGCAATGAGAGGAGGGAATTGGAGAAACCTGAGGATGGAAAGTCAAATGAATGTCTGAATTAGGGCATTTTAAATCTCATTACAAAATGTTCAAGCCATGAGCACATGTCCTTTTCTGAACTCACTGTGACACAGGTGTCATCAGTTTGAATTGAAATTAATTTGGTTGATTTTTATTAGGAGTTAGAGAGACTGATCCACAGGTGGAGAAAATACTTTTGTCACCTCCTTTTCTAGTGCCCTCCATCCAGCTGAGAATGCCTTTCTGTGGCCTGTTGGCTTCTCTCTCTCTCTCAATATTAACTCTCCAGTCATCTCCATGCCTGAGTCTGAGACCTCTTCCCTAGGCCTTCCTGATGGTCGATGAGGAGAAAGAGACCCTTTATGGGAAAATCCTCAGACTGATTTCAGTGTCCTCGACTAGAAGTGATGTACTCTTTATACAGAGACTGAGACAGCTTGCTCAGGCTCCATCTAGTTAGGTGAGTCTCACCCTCTCCTCTTAAATGCTCCTCCATTTGACTGTTTAATGTGCTTTAACTTGCAGTATATTGATTAGATACCTGTAACTAATTTATTAAGTCCTAATGCCCCAAATGAAGAATAACTTACTCTGCTCACATGTTAATTTTGCAGACCACTGGAATTGCAGTACCTTAGAGGAAATCATTAGCAATATGTTTCCTGAATTTTGGAAACATCTACTTGAGTAGTTGGAAGGATGGAAATTTATTTCTCAGAAGTTGCGGGCTCATCCCACGGCAGCTTCCCATGCTCTGTGTCTGTGGGCACACAGACTTTTCCTCAGGGAACTTTCTACTATGTGTTAGTTAAAATGTATTATTTTCTTGATGTAAAGAAGAAAGAAGTATTTATTTCAGTCCTCATGTCATGCTTCTCTCAGTTTTCAAAAGTCAGTTCCCAAACAGAAGAGGCCAAGTTCTGCTGTTTAATGTCAAAGTTAAATGGCTCATTTGAAATCATTGGATTGACGTCAATGTAACTGCTACACAAGTTAAGCTCGCTGAGCATAAAACTGGACATTTTAAGCACAGCTTCCTTGAGAAAAAAGTGCTATAAGAGGACCCGAGCACACATGGGTTTTTGTATTAGCCACACTAATTTACACATAAACAGACTGGAGTGGTTTGGTTTTGGTCCAGCTGCCAGGCAGCAGCCCCATGTTGTGTGGGGAACCCAGCAGGACTCCTCCTCTTGGGTGGTAGCCACTGGGGGTGTAGCTCTGCCGGCTGAATTGTACCCCCAGCTCAGTTGTGTGGGGTTCGGACAGGAGTATCAGGTTGAAAATAAACTGTTTGAAGAATCACAGAGTAGGGCAGGGTCTCTCTGCTTCTTTCAGGTGGCATTGCAGACCCAGAGAAATAGAAAAGCATTGTCTGATAGTGGCTACCAGAGTGCAAGGGATGTGCTCTCACTGCATCCTGGGAAGTGCCGGGGGAAGGGAGTCTCTGCCAGTTTAACGTGATTGTTTTTCTGAGTCAAACCCCACTGGGAAACAGATGCTGCCTGTAGTACTCTGCAGTCTTGGAAAGACTGTGTGGACCATTTGAGTGTTTTTCCCAGTACTACTGCTGGCTCCTTTGGAGATCTTAAGGGACTTAACATGACATTACTTTTATTTCGTAGCTAGAGTTCACATACCTGTTGACTTTTTGTAACACACTGGTGGAGGTATCAACAGTTAACCTTAAGGTTAACTGTTAAGGACTCAGGCTAAGTTTAAAACTTATTTTTCTCACACAGTTCCAGATCATTGCTATCTTTGTCTTCTCAGACATCCATTTTGCATGAGGCATATGCTGTTGCCAAGCTTTGGAGCTCTCAAATCCAGAAGGGCAGCTGGGGAACGAGGACAACTCTAACATCATCATTATGAAATAGTGAAAGAAGTTTTGGAAGCGACAGGGGCTGCCCACATGTTCTTTTACTTTAGGAGACTAGTGACACTCTCCTAAAGTGCTTGTTTTCTTTTTGCTCCGTGAAACCAGGAGGATTGGTCATACTGAATCGACATCTTGTGAAACAGGGCAGTCTCATGGCACGGAAGATGCTTACTCATAACAGGGAAGGGCAGCCAGGATCACTAAAGGAGCAGAGAGCAACAGATAGAGTCTTAAAGATGTCCCTGTTTTAGGTGGTGCACCAAACTCCATCTTATCTTTTGTTTAATGTGTTGTAAATAAGGCTGCCTCCTAGGGCTGTTTGTCTGTCCAGCTAAAACTTCTAAGATCAGTGATGGTGAAAAGGACCAGGCAATGGGCTCACACAAGCCCATCGGCTTTCATTGTTTCTCCTAAGTTTTTCACTTGTGTTTCCTTTAAATGGTAGGAGGAGATCTGTTTGTTTTTATCTTGCACTACGCAGTTTATTGCACAATGATATTTAAATGTGACCTCTTTCTCGGTTGACTACTGTCATTCAGATTACGTGGAACAGGGAAAGATGCTGTTGGTTGCTGCAAATGAATTTCCTCTGTGCGCATGGAAATATAGGAGTGAGTTGTGGTTTAATTTTTTTAGATTGAGCCTGCTCCTGCTCTCAACAAAGAACATTCCTGAGGTCTGCTTTATTTCAGAGAGAAGAGGATTTGTCCCTTGATGCGCTAACATCCAGAGCTTTCATTTGTTTGGATGTTTTTTCCAGTTATAATAACTTTGTTAAGAACTGTGTAATGTATCATAGAACACAATAAATGGAGTAGAACTGGCTGTTCTCAAAAAGGCTGTCAATGGAGACTCATCACTGAATGGAAATGTTTCCAGTCAAGTTCTGCAGGGACCAGTACTGTAAAAGCACTATTATAGATTTTCATTGTGTTTTGAAAATCCATATAAAATCTCTGCTCTTAAAATGCTTATATAGAAGAATCATAGAATCATATGCCACAGTTTGGAGGAGCATAAAACAAGGACAATAAAATGCCAATTCTGAGTGATCTATATTGCTTGATAAGCACTTTGTTTATGTTATATTTGACTTTATTGAAACATATTCAAATCATTCAGTCATTTAGGAATAAGAAATACAGGTCCTCTCTCTATGCAATGGGAAACTGTGTCCTGAAAATCAGTGGCTGGAATGAATTTGCAGCTTGGCAGATGAGCAAGAATGGCAGCTAACAGCACAATGTTATGGCAGAAAGGGCCAGTGACACCCTTGGGAGTGTAACGGTCAGGGGAAGGGAAGGTGTGATTTTACTTTGAAATGTGGCATGACGGATGCTAGGAAACTGCTTATCATGTTGGTGTCAATATTGGTGTAAGGACTTCAGAAACTGGGGAGAGAGCAGAGCAGTGCCATCAGAATGACACCAGGGTTGAAAGAGTTCCTGGCAGTTAGACTTTAGCTCTCTATCCTGGTTGCATATCAAAAGGCCAGGGCTGAGAAGCTGCTTAACAACCTGAAAGAACCTTCTCAGCATCAAATACTGGGTGACCAAGAATTCTACAGCCTTGTGGAGAGAGAGATAATGAGAAGTTGAGGAAATGCCTGAATCCAGGCATTGTTTGGAAGTAATCACACATTTTTTGCAAAGAGATGGTTTGATCCTTCGAGCAGCCCACCAAAGGAAACAGAGACTCTACTTCCTGATGTCTGCAAATCAAGACCATGTGACTTTCTGGAAGAAAGTTTTGCCTGGAATAGAGTTGATTTTTTTCCAAGCAGCTGGTATAGTGCTGTGTTTTGTATTCAGGATGAGAATAATGTTGATAACACACTGATGTTTTAGTTGTTGCTAAGCAGTGTTTACAACTAAGTCAAGGACTTTTCAGATTCCCAGGCCCCGTCATTGAGGAGACATGAGCCTTCCACAGGAGGTGCACAAGAAGCTGGGAGGGGGCACAGCCAGGACAACTGACCCCAACTGGCCAAAGGGGTATTCCATACCACATGAAATCATGCTCAGTATGTAAGCTGTGAGAAACTGACCGGGGGTTTGGACTGTGCCTTGGGAACTAGCTGGGTATCAGTGGTCTGTGAGTGGTGAGCAATTGTGCTGTGCATCACTTGTTTTGTATATTCATCATTATTATTATTATTATCATCATCATCCTCCTCCTCTTCCTTTTCTGTCCTATTAAGCTGTTTTTATCTCAACCCATGAGTTTTACCATTTTTTTCCTGATTCTCTCCCCAGTCCAACTGTGAAGGGGGGGAGAGTGAGTGAACAGCTGCGTCGTTGTTTTAGCTGCCTGCCAGGTTTGCCACAACAAACATCCTTAGAGATTTCCATCAGTCTTTATGAAAGAAGCTATATGCTATAGTTGTTGCAACACAGTGAGGGAAAGGAGGCTGAATTAAAGGCCCTGGATGTCCTTTTCTGTCCATGCTCCTTGATATAAAATAGTCATCTTTGCCCGTGTTGGTGCATGTCTTTGTCCTGCAGCTGTAACAGTGGAAGCAGCTGTTAAAAAATGGGCTTAAACTGCAATACTGAAGGAGTTCGGTGTGCTTGACTAGAGGGACTTCAGGGACCTGAAACCTTGTGCACTGCCATCTCAGTAGTGAAAGAAGTGGCTTTGTCCTCTTAGAAGCCACAATCCTGTGCATTTTGTGGCTCTTCCTGCAGAAACGTGCCTTGAGACCAGTTCTGGGGAGCAGCACCAGAATTGTTACACCAGATTTACATCATCAGAGAGCCCAAGCTTATTAGAAAGGTCCTTCCACGGACAGCTTTATAGTTTCGCACCACTTCCAGGTAGTGGTGAGGAACCACAGAGAGAGGTGTGAATGCCAGAGAGCACAATACGCTTTGTACATTCTTCATCTGCATTAGGTTCACAGTAAACAGGAATTTGCTAGTTTCTTGGGGTTACACAAGTGTTATGTCATAATAAGTATTCTAAAGAATCAATGTTATGGAAATTATATGTTTAGGAGCCAAACCACACAGTGGAAAAAACTGTTCAAATGGCCAAAAGCAAAATCCACTAAAATTTGTGCAACTTGTTAAAAGCTTTAGCAGCTCTCTGAATGAAAACATCCTAAAATCAGAAACCTAAATGGTTTGATTAGTAAATGTGGAAAGCAAAGGTTTCATCATTTCAGCTAGTCAAATTCATTCAGTCAATTTAATCAAATTTGCAAAGCTTTTTGTATCTCTGAAAGAGGTTTTTAAGTGGTTTATTTTTTCTCTTGCAAACAAAGGGGAAAAAAAACTCAGCAACAAAACATCAGTCCTAATTTCACCTGTGTTCTTTTGATTTTCTCTAAATCCCTAAAGAAAAAGAAAAACTACTTCATGTACTTCAGTTCTTCTAACCTGAAGATCAATTCAGTAAAGCTTATGATCGTTTCATTGCTGACTTTCAGAGAGACTGTATTTTCACTCCACAGAGCTTACTGTTAAAAGCTAACAGGAAATTTCACTTACTAATAAGTGATTTGCTTCTGTCAGTATCGAAAGAGCAATCTTAAGGTTAATATACCTGCATGCCTTGTACAACAGTAAATAAAGGAGTTACTTGCCTTCTTTTATCTGTGTTCTCAGAAGTGTTAAGCCAAGTCAAACCGTAGTTTCAAGCTTTAACACACTTCCATTTGAATCACAGAATCACAGAATGGTTTGGATTGGAAGGAAACTTAAAGATCATCTAGTTCGAACTCCCCTGCTATGGGCAGGGACACCTTCCACCAGACCACATTGCCCAAAGCCCCATCCAACCTGGCCTGGAAGGAACACTACCAGGGAGGAGGCATCCACAATTTCTTCAGGCAACCTGTTCCAGTGCCTCACCACCCTCACAATGAAGAATTTTTTTCCTTATATCTAATCTAAATCTCCCCTTTTTCAGCTTAAAGTCATTGTCCCTTGTCCTGTCACTACACGCCCTTGTAAACAGTCCCTCTCCAGCTTTCTTCTAGGACCCCTTGAGGTACTGGGAGGCTGCTCTAAGGTCTTCCCAAAGCCTTCTCTTCTCCAGGCTGAACAAACCCAATATCTCAGCCTGTCTTCATAGAAGAGGTGCTCCAACCCTCCGATCACCTTCATCACCCTCCTCTGGACCAACAGGGCCTTTCCTTATGGGGGACTCCAGAGCTGAATGCAGTACTCAGGTGGGGTCTCATGATAGCAGAGTAGAGAACCTGCTGGTCACATGTCTTTTGATGCAGCCCAGGACACGGTTGGCTTTCTGTGCTGCAAGTGCACATTGCTGGCTCATGTTGAGCTTCTTATCAACCAACAGCCCCAAGTCCTTCTCCTCTGGGCTGCTCTCAATCCATTCTCCACCCAGCCTGTAGCTGTGCTTCAGATTGCCCCAACCCATGGAAGGACCTTGCACTTGGCCTTGTTGAGCTTCACATGGTTCACATGGGCCCACCTNCTAATCCACTGAGTGGTGCATCTGTCAAATCCATGTGTCTCCAATTTAGAGGCAAGGATGTCATGTGGGACAGTGTCAAATGCACTGCACAAGTCCAGGTAGATGATGTCAGCTGCTCTTCCCTTATCCACCAATGCTGTAACCCCGTCGTAGAAGGCCACCAAATTTATCAGGCACGATTTACCCTTAGTGAAGCCATGTTGGCTGTCACTAATCAGCTTCTTATTTTCCCTGTGCCTGAGCACAGTTGCCAGGAGGCTCTGCTCCATGATCTTGCCTGGGTCTCACAGAGGTGAGACGGAATGGCCTGTAATTCCCCAGGTCTTCCTTTTTTTCCTTTTTAGAAATGGGGGTTATGTTTTCCCTTTTCCTGTTAGTGGGAACTTCACTGGACTGGCATGACTTCTCAGTTATGATGGATAGTGGCCTAGAAACTTCATCTACCAGTTCCCTCAGGACCCATGGATGCATCTCATCAGGTCCCATGGACATTGTGCACCTTCAAGTTCCTTAGATGGTCTCGAACCTGATCTTCTAGAGTGGGCAGTTGTTTTGTTCAAGCATTATATATAGGCTTATACCTTTCAAATGGTGGTATGAAGGTCTTCCAAGTGTGAGTCTGATAACTGAGTTAGGACTCATTAGGACTCCGGATCACATGCAGTATAACCCTTGCTCAAATCGGTACCGGAGGAAAAATCAGAAATCTGGAGTCCTGGCAGTTTTCCTCCTTTACTTCATGTCCTGTTCCTGATGTCAGGTGTCCAGGGCACTGTTGATCAACTATTTCCAGTTGGGAATTGGAAAAAGGAAAAAACCATGATGGGCAGGGCAGACTCTTGGGACTGCTAGGCTTCTCTTGGTGGCTCTGGTGTGAGCTTAAACCCACTGCAAACACCACCGCACTGACGGACCTGTGACACAGTGCAGGCTGCAGGGGGTTATCTTAAATTTAATATTGCTGAGTCTTTTCTAATATAAGGTAATATTGCTGATTTTTTTCTAATATTTTAAATTCCTGAGGATATAGTTAATCTGTAGGTACTGCCACTTGACATATGGTTTTTTTGTTCAATTTTAGAAACGCTAGTGCACACAGATGGACAGTTTGAAAAATATGTTGACAATAACGCACACTACATGTGGTGGTGAAGAGGGATAATCTCTTCACAAGTCTCAGGTTTCGTAGCAGTATGTAAAAGATATGAGAAGCAAAATATGCACTGTGTAGGAATAGTTATGTTCCTTTAGAGGGTGTATCTGTGTGTGCAGCAGCCAGATAGCTATCCTGCAAAACACTTTGCAAAGGGCAGTGCTGGTGTCTAACTGCCAGATCAGCAGCTCTGCTTCCTCCTAAGGGTGCATTATCCTGTAATCTACTACCAAACAAGGGCTTATGACTTTTTGTGTTTTTTTGCTGGTTGTTTGGGTTTTTCTCTGGGGGGGAGGGAGCAGGGAGGATAATTTTGTTTACCTCTTATTCCTATGCAATAAATAAGACAAGATCATCTGGCTTTAACACTTGGAAGACTATTTGAAAAAAATATCGCCTTGAAAATTCAGTCCTCCTGACACTGAAGCTGTGGGCCACTCACTTACCAGATATAAATACACCAGAACAGTTAATAGCCTGGTGATGAGGCATTCAACAGGAGGCAGAAGACTCATGCTGAAGCCCTTCTTACATTAACCTCACGCCACCAGTCTGTCTTCTAGGGCTGGGTGAAAACTGCCTGAGTATGAAATCTTAATTGGGAAATACATTGTACATGGGGATTGAAACTAGGGAGCTATTTTAGGGATGTCTCTCATTCATTTTGAATCAAAATTTTATTCTGGACCTGAGAAACCATTTATTTCTGAAGTTTTTATCAAAAGTAAGCCATTCCCGTGAAAGTTTCCATTTCTATAAATTAACATATTTTTTTTTCCAGGGTGGAATGGTTTTCCATTTTTCACTGCGTTGTAAAATTATACAATAGAGAGGTCTTTGTCAGCTGGGGTCCCAGTCTGATGTTGAGGGAGATGACACATTCTTGTAGGTATGACACTTGGACTCAGAAAGTTTTGGTCTACAAAGCATTTGGTTCATTTTCAGATTGCTGAGGGACTGGGGCTAGTTCACTTCCCTTTTCCTGATGCTATTCTCTTTGAAAATGAGAGTACTGGCACTGATGTCGTTCACACCATGCTTCAGAATCTGTAGATGGAAATGCTGTAAGTGTATTTTATGTATATGTTTTACGCATAGTCTAAGGCAACATTTTTTACCAGCAAAATCCAAAGGTTGGGCTTTTCTAAACTTTTAATGTTATTGGCACTCTTGAATAATTGAACCGTGTAGAAGAGGTACATTATATTGCCTTTGTGCTGGAAGCAAGAACTTGATCCATAGGAGTGCATCACCTATGAGTTCCTTGGTTTTGCTCGGAAAATGGCATAGTTTATCCTGAAACCAGTCCTGTGTTACTGAGTAGGCATCTGATCTGAGACAACCGTGTTGACTTGTGATCTGCCCTTTAGATCTGTGGAGTAGTTACATAACCATTCCAGGAATATTGTCAGATTGCTCTGTCTTCACTCATAGTTTTGAATCATCTTTCTTTGCTACCGTGAATGCAGCTTCAGCTGCTGTGAATGGGGGTGTGTATGTGTGTCCTGTCAGTTTACATCAACTGATTATTTTGCCTAACAGTTTCCTTCTCCCTACTTTTTTCTCTCGGGGTGACACCTTATGGGTGGTGTTGACTCCAGAGCAGTTGCCCCATGTTAATGCGTGAGGCTTTATGCAGGCATTGGGCACTGAAGTATGCTATCACTCGACACTCTTCTTTCAATACATAGTAATGTTTTGCCTATTTCTGTCTCTTTCTGAAATTGTGAGCATGTCCACCTAATAAAAAAACTAATCTAATAAAAAAAGGTGGATTTTTCATATCCTGACACAAAGCTTTTTTTTTTACTAATCTATATTAAAGTAATATAATTTAGTTTATTGTAAATATGTAAAAAACATTTGGTTTGGTTATTTTTCATGTTAACATCTAAATCAATATTTTCTCTCTCATTATCATTTTTGTCTATGTGTTTGTTCTCTCCAGACACAGGTACCGTAGTTTTTAGGCATCAACTAATCATTCTTAACATAAAAATCATGTTAATATGATATCTTGCAGCTCTCTGTTGTTTACATAGTATTAGCACAGGGAAATACTACTTTCAGTTTGATACATAAAGCCCTCCTTGTCTCCTGTGCCTTTTGTCTGTAGGCTATTATGCATGTGACTAAAACCATGCATGACTTGACCAAATGTTTGAATAGGGTTCTTGTGCAGTAGGACTATATAAGCCATTAGGCGTACTCTCTTTAACGTGGTGATGAAAACATTGTGGTACATTTGGTAGCACAAAGTAGAGTAAAATTGCTTTTGTGGCAGCAGAATAAATAGCATTCTAATTCGGTTTTGTTATTGTGCACGTGTGTGTGCGCTGCATACTTCTGGCAAAATTATCAAGCAGAACCAAGCAGAAAAGTGTTAAGGTTGTTAGAGTTGTGGAGTTGAAAGCCGAGCTGAAAAGAGAAAAAAAAAATCGTTTTGCTTTTTTCACTCTGAAATTTGAAATCAATATTTTTCTGTCATTTTTCTGGTCTGAGCACTGAAATCTATTAATTGATACGTGGGGCTGCTGTTAACTGTCTTTCCTGTGTATGAAGCCTTTTGTAAGACCATTGTTTTTCTTTCCTCTCTATATGCGATGAACACTACGATAGGGACTTGAATTTTTGCTGTGGGAATGTGAAAAACATGGGAAGCTGCTCTCTGCCAAGATATTTCCTTAAGGATCCGCTTTACATACTGCCAAATCAATGACCTGTCAGGTGTAGTTATGTGCCATAGCAATGATGTGAGGTCAATCAGATGAAACCAAGGTATGTATTCCCAGCAGATCCCAGCTATCTATTTAACGTTGTCAAACTAAATTTTCTTTGGTACAGAGCATCCTCTTTCAGTTTCATTTGTTTCTAGATTTCATTAACTCAGAATTTGCATCTATTTTATGAAATTGTAACAATGGAAAAAAAAAATTATTTTGCTTTGTCTTGCAGTGCTACAATATATGTTTGCTATTTTGCCTTTCAACACAAACCCATGCTTGTTCTATCTATTTGCAACTCTTCCTGGTCTAGAGAAAGTGTCTGTTTTGTGTAACAAAATAAACAAATATATTCTTTTGTGTAATGGTGAGGTGGTATTTAATTAATCTATCCTACAGTAACAAGTTTAGTATCTGCTGAACACAGAAGTATTTTCTTAGAAAATGCCATCTTATAACACATTTGTTTTGTTTTGCAAGTCCATATTTTTGAAACAAAAGGTATACAAATTGGGCCTGTAAATCAGTATTTTTACATGGAGTCACTTCTCATTGTGTCCTGGAAAACGTGCATTTTACCAGTGTTTCAAACCGTTTGATAACAGAGGATAAATTATTTTCTTAAAATGGATGCAGGATTTTCCTTTTTTCCCTAAATAAAATAAAATAATTTTTTTAAAAAAGTTCTGTTAGCCTACTAACTGAGAACTGCTAAGCATTAAAAACAAACACACATTTGGTATACTGTGTACTCTTATTGAAAGTAGAAGACATACATGATAATGTAGAAATTAAACATCTTGATTTAAAAAAGGCCTTTCCTAAGTAAAGTTAAAAAAAATGAGAGAGCACAGTGTTGGAGTTTTTTAGGGGAAAAAAGAGACAATGAAGTAACGGAAAGCTAAAATCAGAACCTTTAAAAATATACATTAAAAAAATCTCATTCAGAAATGTAGACATCCTGACTGAAAGATGCTGCGAGGTTTTGTATGAAAAATCTGTTTTGTCTTCAAGATATTGTAATTCATCCTTAATTTGTTGTCTTGCTAAAGAGTCTAGACACTATCATTTGAGCATAACTTAGTGTAAGTCTGCATTGTGATTTCTTTTTTTCAGATATTTTGAAGTCTGTTGATTTTCTGAGCTACAAGACTGCTGAATCACTTCGAGAACGGTACTTCATGTTGCAAAAACATCTAAAAAAAGTTACAATTCCTCAAACAGAAGAAGTAGAGATCTGGTTCCACAATTGAGCACTGGAAAAAGAACACAAAGGTGGGATGTACGATGATACCCTCATCCTTTCATGGGGAATAATTTGTAGCTAACTTATGAAGTTGATACACAATTTGAGGAAACGAGCATCCCACCCAATTTTCTTTGTGTGCTCCATAGAATTCACATCCTTCCATTTTTGTTTTTTGTTTCCTTGAATTGTGCCTCGTAACTTATTGTCATTGCTCGTTAGCTGTTGATGTGTTAGGAAGGTTGTCCAGACAGTGACACTGCGTGGAAATAGCTCAGTAGTTCAGAAGAGAGATTCATAATTCACAGTGACCTTTAATGCAACGCAAAGCTAAAGAAAGCTGCTTTTAGTTTACCACACCTGAAACAAAGTGAGAACTATTATTATCTCTAGTTTTTGCTGTCATGATATTTAAAGATATTCTAGTGCAGAGGAAACCTATCTTCACATGGGAGCCTACTTTTACCATTGTTTTAGTGAGTGGGATGCATCGTTCTAACTCTCTTTTCCCTCTGACCATCGGATTTAGGACCTGGTTGACCAGCTCTCAGCCAGGGCTGCTACATGGTTTGACAGGCAATCCTGAGAGCCGCAGCCTGCTTTCACCTTACCCCTTTCTCCTGGGAGGGAAGAGCTACTTGTAACTCTGAATGCAGCGCTGTTTGCATGTTCTCTTTCTAATTCCTGCCTGTTTTCCTGACAGTAGCAAGGAAATACCAGACCCCGTCTCCTTTCTTCTTCCCACCACGCCAGAGCAGCACCACGGTAGCAGTTTGGGTTGCTCCAAACCAGCTGGCAAAGAAAAGCATCCATACGACAGCCGCACAGGATGGCAAGGGGGAAGCGGGGGCTGGAGAGGACCGCAGTCTCCAGGGTAGCTGCGTTTGGGCAAGCTGCAATCTGGCCCTCAGCGTGCACCTGCCTGCAGCGAGGGTCTGACAGCATTGCTGCCAGGGGAGAGCCCACAGGAGGGCAGAGAGAGCTGGGGGCCACGTCCTCAGCTGCTCCTCTGCTCCAGCGGGATGATAAAAGACAGTCCTCCTTTCATCAGGTGAGGATCTGAGCCTGTAGGCTAACCCCATGAATTTTTCCCTAATCCAGTTTATCAGAGGATGAAATTAGCCTCTCCCCCAAGACAAACCTACTGCCAAGACTGAGCATTTGCTTCTCCAGAGCACAAACCCCTCCTGGAGCCTTTCCCTCCGCTCTCTGGGCTGCTCATTGCCCTACCCCTTGCAGCTTCATGCTACTGAGCTGTGTTTTCTTCCTCCAAACTCCTGTAGAGAGGGGTCTTGCTGGCTGCCCATCTCTCTGCAGAAGACACTGCACACTGCCTTGCCTTCCCTGAGTGGGATTTTATGCAGGTGCTGTAGCCCAAACAACAGCTTGTGGGGCCGCTGGAGCAAAACCCTCCTGTCCAGCCTGTCAAGGGACCCTGTTTTACACTTTTGTTCCTGAATGGGGAATAGATGCTCATCAAAATGACAAAAGAGGTGCTATGCTATTGCCTTACGCAGACGGGAAACCTACTTGCATTTGCCATATTGCTGTTGAGCAATTTCCCTAGTTCATCCGCATAAAAATATCTGTCCCATGAGCCTTAGACCTCCTGTGGGCAGCTCGTTTGGGACACTTCACAAATCTGTCTGGTGGAGACTTATTGGGTACATCTGGCTTGCTCATATTTCTCGAACTGAGAAAAGGACCTCTTTATTTGTGACTGTTCCCTCCGTTTGCGTGGCACAGGGTTGGTTACCCAAGAAGGGATGCCTGCCGCGCTCTAAAATGGGGGAGATTATCTGCGTGCAGCTTGAAAATGAAGCTGTGTCGCAGCACCTGTTCAGTCCCATTACAATGAAACCAGGATGGTGGGAGTAGAGACGGAGCAGAGCGTATAAAATGCAGGTTTATTTTAAGTGAAATTTGAAACATACTACTAGAAATAAATGCTTTCCTCACAGATCAGTAGCAAGGATGGGAGAATACATTTTCCAAGCAAATCGCAAAAGTTCAGGAAATTCTTGGCTCACTATTTGTTCCAAGTGATATAAAGGAGAAGGAAGAGACTCTATCCAGCATAAATCATATTTTTAAGAATTTCCCAATATTGCTTCCTGTCTTTGTGCTTGGGAAGCAGATTGTATACAGAAATAAAACAAATCTGCTTTATCTTTTCAGAAGAAAGTGTCTGCTATATCATATGGTGGCTCTCGTTCGTTAGTTCATTCAAAAACAGCAGGAAAAGGGCTTTTGTATTAAGCAAAGTCAAGGTCAGGGATTTTTGTTTTTTGATGTTGGCTGCCAGTAGCTTGGCTTCTCTGCCTACTATTTCCAAATCAATCCCGGACAGCAATCTAATTGCTGGCTTACAGGGAAATATTTCACAGCTACCGGTTAGCCGCAGTAAGCACAGAAAAGAAAGAAATTTCAGGATAAAATTAAAGGTCTTGTGCTGTCTCAGTCCTTATTCAAACCAATCTCCAATTAAGTTAATCAAACCTACTAAAAGCTGCCAAATTTGACCCTGATATTGCGAGCTCTTTTTCATGCGCACTCACCTTTGAAATCTTTATGAGGAAAAGCTTTACCTACATAGCTTGGTTTAGAGAATCAGGGTCTTATACACCAGGATTCACCATACTATTTTTTTTTTTTCATAGCAAGCAATCAAAAATGCAAAACAACATTTTGATTTTATAAAAAAGAGAATCAATGTTCTGCAATTGATGATCTGCATGTCTGGGGCATTTATCGAGCCGTAATACCTTGACATTGCGCAATCAATTGCCCTGTCTCATTCACAGTCAAGCTGCTATATTTTTAAAGCCTGAAGTTAATGGCTACATGGAAGTAAAATAAATCATTAGCCAAACTATCTATACCATAAAATGTCACTATGGAAGTATGAGCATTTTTATGACTTTATTTTTCTGGCAACAGGGTGTTTTGGTGGCAGGCAGGCACAGCAGAGGTAGGAAGGTAGAAGTGCATGTAGTTAATTCTCCAGTCTGTAGAGCTGAGTCACCATGAAAGAGTGCAACTTTAATCATACATCCCCTGACAACTTCTGTTTAAGCCACTCATTAGCAGTCTGTGACACAGAGAGAGATTTTGCATTTTTTTCACCTTTTGATGTAATTCTCAAGATTTTATGAATGTATCAACTAGAGATTTCCGGTAATGGAAATCAGGTTTCAAACTCTGGAGAAGTACAATAAATCACCAGCCATATGGACTTTTGTCATTAAAAGAAAGCCAATAATAAGACAAAAGCTGAAGTAAGTTAAAACAGCTGAACAGGGATCTGAGGCGGTCTTATGCAAAACCCACTACCTTGGCGTGTTCACAGGCAGCTTCTTTAGAAGACAGAAAGAAAACCTTTTTCAACTCTTTATTTCTTGGCTGCATTGGAAAGAAAGCAAAGAAAAAGCCATCTCAGTGCCGCTTTTCATGCTCTGCTTACTTTGTTTTCACATGAGATCCTGTGCGCTACCTTTGTTTTTCTCCCCTTGCTTTTTAGAGGGCTCCTTGTGCGGAACAATAGAGTCCCAACAACAACAGGCAGTTGCTCCAAGGCCTAGCTGTTCAGCAGGATTCACTCCAAGAAACCGAGAGGGGTGTGTTGAGTCTTTTTTCCACCACCGGCCTTTACAGTCAGCAGGCCAGATGGCACGAGATGGGCACAAAAAAAATGACGACAATAAATAACACTGCGACTTGCGACGTGGACGAGCTCGGTTACTTCCACTTCATCACACTGTTTGGAAGTGCCTTTGATGTATAAAAGCACCCCCTAAGATAATGAAATGCGGTGGCAGCTGGCTAATGGCTGGGAAAGTGCAAACCCTGCATTGAACTCTTCCCACCAGGCTATTCAGCACCCAGGCAATGTCAGTCTCAAGGAGACAAGGAGACGGGGAAGAAGCGGAGGCTTGTTGCTGTGCAGCCTTTGGGCTGCTGGGCAGGCTGCTGTAGGTGGGGTATTATTTGCCTTGCTGAATAGAAGTGATGTGCCTGAGGCAAAGGGAATGTTTTTACTGTCTTAACACGTTAACCTTGCAGACTCTGTCCTAGAAATGTTAAATGAAACCACAGGGTCACACTGCTTGAAGAGACACTGCTCTTGGGTAAACTTTAAAATGAGCTGTATGTTTTTTTTACTACAATCCCCGTCAGTCGTGCAATCAGGGTTAGTTTCCTTTCAGCGAGGACCAGTTCGTGGCTTGGCTCCATGGGAAATAAAAAAATAAACACATCCAGACTTTTCTCTCAGCTGCTCCAGGCCTAAATGTGGGGCAGGATAAATGACAAAGATCCAAAATAGACAGCGGACATAGACAAATATGAAAACCCTATTTGTTCAGGAGCTTTGAAACAGTAGGGGATTTATTCCTTAAACACAAAGAGAAGTTTCTGGTCTCTCCGTTAAATGATCCTGTCTTAATAATATTATAATGGGTTTTGACCCTGCAAATACTTGATTAGACGTGCACTTATTTTCATGCACGTCATTAGTTCTGCTAACCTCAGTGACACGGTTTGTCACCAGAAAGTTCAGAATGAGCACAGACTTTGCAGGTTTGTAGCTTCCCACTGCCAAATGCAGCAACAGCCTGCCTTGGCTTAGAAGGCGCAACACGAGATTTGAAATGAGGTTTCCTCATAAAAGAAGTAAGTGGTGAAAGTCAACTTACCAGAATAAATATTTTTAGGAAACAGAGATCAGCTCTGTTTTTGATTATTTGGCAGAAAATGATTATTTTTTTATAGTTAAATTCTGAAATATTCAAGCACAGTTATAAAATTCAATTTGCCGACTGTCTAGCTTCAAGGGCTGGCTTATTCTGAAATACTACTGTCCTTGGTGTTATGAGCTTGCAGGCAAGGACAGGGTCATGTATGAACAAATGTTCATGTTGTGACACTTTTATCCCCAGAATAGAAGTCCACAATTGCCTGAGCGCTGTGGTAGCCTCCAAATCTCATTAATTCAGGAGGGGGCAGAAGATTAAAACAGGACCGTTTTGCATGCTTCGTCTCAAATAAGTACCCAGATCCATACCCAGGGCAAGGCTGCTGAATCTCAGTGTGCATTTTCATTGACTGTATGCCAGAGGTGTATTGATTATTGTCGCTTAGGCTAATGGTACTGTATCCCACAGTACAGCTCTAATGTATTTCCTAAGACTAAGCATTATTAACGTCACCAAAATTTTCCGTGCCAAGTGGGAATAGCTCTATTAAATACTAAGATTATGGCAGCAAACTTCTGGTCTGTTCCTTATGATCCCTTATCCTGGCAGTCTGTAGTCGCTTTTTAGGAAAAGTCTTTTTGTTTCATTAGACTGACGTTCACTAAGAAATCCCAGCCCGGGTGGATATATTGGCTCTATCAGTCAGCCTTCGACCATTCCCTCCACAGAGCTTGGTCTCTAAATCTGGTTTTGAGAGCTGTTTGCTTGACAGACTGCTTCACAGACTTACAATTGTTTGTTTCTGGCTCTTTTTGATTGCTCTGCTAATCTCTAGACTTTGGCCTTGAGGCTATTATTTATATTGTACTTTTATTGGTGTTTGTTATTTGAAACTTTGTTTTCAGTAGATTTGCGGCCCCTTTCTAAACTGCTTTTCTGATTAAATTTTGTCGAAGAGGTCGGGTGGATTGCTTTACCTTTCTTTTTTCCTTTGTTTGTCCTCCTCCTAATCGTCCAGTTGAGAACTCACCTGCCTTTTTTTGTGCCTGCCTTTGTGATTTGTTCTCAGATTAGAAGGGGCAGCCACACAGCTTTTACTTTTATGAGTTCTTTGCAATGGATCAGGCAAAATATTAACCACCCATGTATTGCTCTCCCCAAACCTCAAGTGAATCACGGCAAAACTCTTTTCTCCACAGTTCAGCAGAAAATATTTTAACTTTTCTACTGTCACCTCATGGAGGGTTTTTGTGTGTGTGTGTCTACATGTATCTGCTATAAGGATAGAATGAATTGAAGTATCAGAACATATGAAACTAGCCCTACCTTTGCAAGAATTTTTCTAAACTTATTCTTGCAACAGTTAGAGTGTGAAATTCAAATCCAAATTTAGGCCTCAGCCCTGCAACGGCAGGGGCTCAGTGGGATAAATGCATCCATCTAGTATTTCCCGAGCATACAGCTTTCCAAGTCATTGTGGTTCGTGACTCTCTGATGCTTTGAGTTCTATCTACCACAAAATGTACTTTGGTCCCTTTTAGATCTGCTAATAAAGTGTTTTCTGTCTTGATTTGGGTGATCTACAAAGTTTTACTATTTCTTAGTTAATGAGCATTCTGCCTGTTTACACTTACTGCTGATTGCTTTGTCAGTGCCTTATCCTTAATGAGGACTCAGCTCTCCTACAATGTACTTACAATAATATCTGATGTGGAACTTTCTTCCGACTAATACTTTTCAAAACTGTGGGGTTTTTTTCTTTTGGACTCAGAGGTAGTTGGGGAGAAGGGAGAAGGGGTGGAATATGTCGTAGATTAAGCTAAGCTCCCCAAAGACCAAATATTCATATCAAATTTCAGTTATTTTACAAATTTTAGGTTACTACATTTCAATTTCTAAAACTTGAGGCTCCAAGACCTTGACTGAGCAAGAAGCTGAATGACCACAATGACAGGGAAAGCCAGCAGTCTCTGCAAGCTCTTCACTTTTTCGGGAATTGACCAGGATGTTCAGAACAGAAGCTTCAATGGAGAGAGAGTTAAGTGCAGAACACTGCTGATGGTAAACGCTTAAGTGCCTAATATTTGGGATCCCAAATTAACTGATGCACAATTAGTGGGTTATTTTGAAAATGTAGTTCTTGGCAAAGAATGATAACAGTGTAATATGCTAGCCAATAATGAATTTGTCTGTGCCCAAGTCTGTGTGTCTACATAATGTGTGCTGAGGCTGATAAAGAAGATACACATAAACTGGTTTTCTTGTTTACCATTGCTATTTCTTTGAAGTCTGTGCTGAACAGTTATGTACCACCTACTGGGACAATAGTTACTGAATTTTGGTTTTCTAATTATGAGGTATTTGATAACAGACAGTATATGTCTGTGGTGATTGAGATGTGTTCACCTCCTGAGCAATCCCACTGCTGATATGCTAAACCAGGTTACCATTTCTCTCACTTCTTCACATTTCAGCTACCAGCAGTGGATTTGCTTTGCTCCTTCTTTTAAGGCTGAACACTTAGGTTATTACCTCAGCTCTAAACTGGCTCTTTTAACCTCATTTCTGTCTGGTTCTGTATAAGTGTTTGCCTCACATTTTTCAAAGGCATATTAGCATTCATCATTCTCCTGACTCACGCTTGCTAACCTCCTGCCTGGATAGTTTTCTGGGTTCGTTTCCATTGCTCACACTTCATGAATTTTTGGCCATTTCAACCTGCATTTTTATCAGTCCTATCAACCGTCCATCTTTAGCTTTTTATAATGTGTTAAGTGACTCTTTTGACATCTGGGGTTGCTGAAGTGACACGTGGGATGACTCCCACTCTCTTTTCAGGCTGACATGGTGATGGCCTCTGGAGGTCCTTTTACTGAAACATTCTCCACTTTCTGTACTGCAGCCTGAGCTCATTCCAAGCTTCATTTCATTCCACTGCAGGTTCTGCTAGCGCAGTGTTTCTTTGAACCACTGAAGCTGTTATATTAATAATTGGATTATAAGCATAGTGAGTTGTTTGATCCTTCGTGTGCTTTTGATGCGAAATCTACTTTAGCATTTTATTTTGTTTTAATACAAATACCTTAAATAGTTTCCTAAGATATGCACAGATTTGCTTCAGTGGATCAGGCCTTATTCTCCACATTCATTTTGAGTTTTGTCTCTTAGCCAGAGTCTGTGAGAGGTGCATGGCATTTGATAGATATTTTCTCCCTCTCAGGAGTTAGATTCAACATCTGCTGTAGGACTGACTTCAAAGGGTTTCTCCCAGTGCAATCTCTGTGGAAATTTAGCCTACTTACACCAGCAAATCTGTGAGCAACTATATTACAGTGTCTTATCTGCTGGAGTCCACAAATCATGTCATAGTCTTCTTCAAAAATGTTGCACTTAGGTGGTTCATTTTGGGGAAAAAAAAAAAAAGAAAAAAAAAGGCAGAGAAGCGTAATTTCTAGAGTCCAGTAAAAGAAAACCCAGAATGTTTTGTGGATTTTTTTGCGTGTGTGTGTGTGGTTTTTTGTTTTGTTTTTGTTTTGTTTTTGTTTTGTGTTGTGTTTTCTTTTTTATATCATCCTGAATGCCTTTTCTCACCAGTGTGGTACTGTACCTTTGTGCCACCAGGTTAGAGTTTCTCCTGGAAATATATGGTAATTGTCTTTGAGCTGCAAGTGCTCCAGAGCAGACCTGCCCTTTCCAGGAGAAGTCTTCAAGGGTATTTCAATTGCTCTGATCCACTCAAAGTGGGTTGCTGGAAATCTCTGGACTCGCTGCCAGACGAAATAGGATTGATTGGAAGACCCTCTGTGCTGCAAGAAACTCTAAGCCGAATTCTTTCAGGAGACTTATTACCAGTAAAATGTAGGCACTCTCAGAGTGAGAACAAAGCAAAACTACCAGCTGTCAGCTAAAAGAAGGAAGAAAGGAGGAAAGAAATTAAAAAAATTAGTGTGGAGTCGATAATTAATCTGTAAGGTGCTGCAGACTGCACTTAGGCTTTGTAGTATCTAGAGAGAAAAAGAAGATGTCATCCATGATCACACATATTCCCCTGTATTTCCATCAGAAGGTTGTTTAGGCCTTACCTCTTCAAAGATTTGTGCATGTATTTAATCTTATTGACTTTTCAAATGGAAAGATTAAGCATGTAGGTCAATCTTTGCCGGAACAAGAAGTGCACTTTTTGTTTTTTCCCCCAAAGTGCATGTCAGCCAAACTAAACTGCAACAGAAAATCAGGGAGGTTTCCAAACCATTGTGTGTAGAGTTGCTTGGAGGGGTTCCTGAAATGCATCTTTCTCAGATTTCTCTGATACTCCTGAGTATCAGGAGTGTGATGGATGCACATGATTTTATTTGAATTATCTCAAGTGCTTTACAGTGAGCCAAATTTCCATTTTCCAGTAAATGAGTTTTCAATAGAAAAAAAATTAATCTTATTCACTTGTGATAAAACCCAGAAAATATACTCATTTTGGGGGAAAAAAAATTGAAATGTTATAAAAATCTGCTTTGTTTAAGAAATCAAAGCATTTTATTAGGAGACAGGGTGCAAGCAGGATGGGTGGAATAGCTCAGGTTTTGTGGGCCCGCAAGGATCTTTCTGAGGAAATTTCTCCATATGATATTTTCCAAAGCGGCTATCTGCCTTGGATGTAACATTTCTGGGAAAAGCTTTAAAGGCAAAATAGTTAAGTCTTTTCTGAAAGCCCCTTTTAAGAGAAAAGATGTTTTTCTTAATAAAAAGGAAAAAAACCCTTGACCCCTCAATGAATTCATTGGGGAACATTTGCACCTCTACAGCTCTGAAATGGCATTCTGAAACCTGACAACTTTCTTTTTTATTTATTTTAAGGAATTTTCTTTTTGCCTTCTCCTTTAGACAAATTGACCAGTGTTGGCCAATCTGAACATTTGAAGAAATCTCCTCATACGTCTTGTTACGTTTTAGCAACTAGATTCTCAGAAAACGGGAAAAAGACACAAAACAAATGGAGAAAAAACAAACAAACAAAAAGAAGATAAAAAAGAAAAATAAGAAAGGAAAAAAGAAGAAAAATAAATTTGTCATTCACAGACATATGCTAACTCCAGGATGTCTTGTTCAAATTAGATGCTACTTTTCCTCCTTGAAGGGTGCTAGCTGGGTGCCAGAACCACTTGTAGAAGGTAAGGAGACTGCTTGTGGCTGCTCAGTGCTCTGGAAGAAGAGTTAATTTGTCTCGTATCAGGAGTGATAAAGAGCTAAGATTCAAGCCTGGTAGTGATAGAGGGTTACTTACTAAGATAAGGATCATGAAGGATGACCTGGAAATTCTTAGTGGTGGAAAGAGAGTGAAAACATGAGGATCTGAGAGTGTGAGACCAAAAGAGAAACTGTGGGGAAACCTAGGAAATTAATAGGGAAAAATGGATTGGGAATGAAGGGTATTTGCATGAAAAATGTTGGGAAGATTGTGACTGTGAATAGGGTAGGGGGGAATGTTTGGGCTTTGGATAAAGAGGCTGAAGTGGGAGGGCTGGGACTGGGAGAAAAAAGTAGAAGGTATAGGTATGAGCCAGACAGGAGCAAGGCAGGTAGGTCAGGCCAAGAGCATACAATCTTCTCCCACGCATAGCCCAATCCACAGCCTGGAACGAAATGCCCATTTCTAGACTGCCAGATTATGTGCCCATTCTTTTTTAGTTTAATAAACCTTCAAAAAGGAAGTAGGAAATAGAGAAGTAGGGAATAGAATTTGAAATAGCTGCATGTTGAGTCCACTGCATGCACTGAGGCAGGGTGGGAGAGGGGAGGGAAGAAATGTGTGATTATAAAATTGAGACTATACCTGAATGCATTCGCCTAAGTCAACTGGGTTGATGTTGCCCAAGCAGCCTTTCATTCTGGCATTTTGAACCTTTCCAATGCTGACTCTGCAACTGCAGTGTAGTTTTAATGCACTTTAACTGTATATGAATAGAAAATAGTAGAGATGTGGCACAATAGACCATGTGGCTGATCAGAATTAATAATCTACAGATCTAGCTCGTGACTGGGGAGGCTCTGCAGTACACCTTTTCCTTTCAACTCTTGTTATTTCATGTATTCGTTTAATTTAACAAGAAGAAACTGAAAACATTGCAATATGGAGTGAAGAAAGACAGCTTTTTAATACCGTTTGATTGTTTGCCAAAGTTTTTTGCAAGTGTTCCTGTTAGGACATATCACTACATACTATATACAGCATGTTTATATTCTTACAACATGTTTAAACTTCTCAGTTACAAATTTCTTGTATGTTTAGAATTGCCTGGGAAAGCAAATCTGCAGAACCTGCCCTTGTCCTTCTTCTTTAGCAAGGTCGATGCCGCTTTTGTCAGGTTGATGGGATCTTGAAGACAAGGTCAGAGCTCCACAGCATACTGCAAGCGGGTGTGTTTACAGGGGAACAGAAGAAATTCAGAGAGGAAAGCTGAGTGATTTATGTGAGATGAAAAGATAGAAAAGTGATAGTAAGAGATCAAAGTATGTTGATTCAGTTGTATAATTTGGCCTCAAGACTATTAAACACAGGTTACAGTTCACCAGGGGAATTTTTTCTGCTAGCCTGTTCTCCCTCCAACCAGAGGCAGGAAGGGGGATGGTAAAAGGAAGCAATTCTCAGATCTACCCTGTTGTTTTCATTTCTACCAAGCTGTAGCAGAGCTCGAACGTGGAGTGTTTGGAGCATAGCTGTGTGACATGGTCCTTTCTCTGCCTGTCTTTTTTTTTAATTCTTCTTATTCCTGCTCCTTTGGAAGGGGTTGTGGTAACTACTAAATATGAATGTTTATCACACAATGGATTTTGGATGTTTTGGTGAAACATAAGGCAAATTCTTCAAGATGCTTTTCTTTGTGAAAAAAATATAAAAAGTGTAAATGGGAATACTTGTAGGATTCTTTATGTTTTAGTGCTAGAAGTATGTGAACAGTGAAATTGCAGAGGTTCGAAAATTGCAATAAGAATGCACTTCATTGTTTCTTCCTCACCAAGTTCCAACATGCACCTATTGCCACGGAATGGAGATTTCCTCCTTGTATCCTTGCCCAGGACTGGGAAAAAAAAAAAAAAAAGGAAAGAAAAAATCTCCCTACACTAAGTTCAAGACAAAACAAAATATATTGTCCATAGGGAGACTGGTGCACACTTTCTTAAATCTCTGTTCCCACTGAAGTCCCTAGAAACTTTTTGCTGATTTAAAGCATGGCTGGGATTTCTCCACTGATGATGAAAACTTGACCCTCTAATTCTTCAGAAAGTTAGTTTTATTCTTTGCTTTCTCTCATCAAGGGATTTCTAGAACAACTTTGTGCTGCAGTACCATCCAACACTTACTTAATGATGTGGACCCACAGGGCCTGATGGTGTATTGTCCTGTAGCTATTTTCAGCAGTTGCAAATGGATAAAGAATATTGCTTTAAGAGAGTGAAGGTGTGCTACAGGTGTTGACCCTGTATGAACTGTTTACAACAAGCACAAAGCAACAGGGAATTCAGCAGTGTTGTTCTCATAAGGAGCTCTTCTTCCCTTGCCAAGATATTGCCTGTTCTCTTGGAGCATCACTACATTGCAGATTCACCCTGTCATTGTTCAAACAACATGTGTAAATAATAGATGTTTTTGTTCATTGGCCCAAATCTGAAAAGCTAGAGGGGAGAGTGTGGAGAGAAAAGTCTGAGTCAAACAGAAGAGAAACTATTCAAATTTTAAGCTAAATTCAAAACCTTTTATTAAATTTGTGGGATCTTCAGCGAATTTTTCCTTGTCAGCTGGATTGTTTGGAAGCAAAAAGTGCAATTTTGAATTGAAAATAAAAATTTTGTTTAGGGAAATATTGAAATAAACATTTAATCTCTTCCAAGGAAACCTTTCAATTTTAAAAAATGTCAAAATGGAAATGTCAATATTGACACCGGGGGTTGCCCCAATCCATGTGTAGGACCTTGCACGCGGCCTTATTGAACCTCATCAGGTATCTTTCTTCTTGCAATAATGTAAAGTCCCTCAGGTATCTTACCATGCCTGCTACTGTTTGCTGTATTGATTACACATGCTAATATGATTTCCTGTAAGAGGAGACGAATATATTAGTTCTGCTGTGAAATCAGGGGGAGGGGGCAGAAAAAGTGCCTGACCTGTGCTTTTAAAGAGAGTAATCTCAAGGAAAATGTTAAATTGGTTCCACAGCACGAGTATTAGATGTAAAATCTTGCTCTAGCACAGGCTCCTGACTTTCCCTTTGGTTTTCTGGCTGGCGATGGATGTTGTTTCTGCCACCTGTTCGAAGACAATTGTGCAACTGGGACCACAGAATGATGTCCAGTTGCCTTTTTTAGAATATGAATAGGGCTTTTGATTTTGGCTGTGCTGAGCAGTTTGGGGCTGAATCACTGTAGACTTGCCAGAGAAAGCGTTTAGCCTGTGGACATGGGCCAAAGCCCACTGAATCTCACAGCAAGGCTCTTTTTAGTTTTGGTGGGCTCTGGCTCAAGTCAGACAATTTCTTCTCTGGAATTATCAAAAATTCCTCATTCTTAGTTTCTGTTTTCCCAAAGAGTTTCACCTATATTTTTCAGTTTGAACCACTGTCGCCTGGCTCTGCTCTTCCCTCCTCCGAATGGGATGTTAGGGCTGATGGTAATGTGGATGCTCCGTCACGAAAAAGTCAGGGGCAAGGAGCCAGAGCTCAGAGCTCAGCTGCCTGAACTGCTCTGTACCCACTGTCCACTTTTACTTGCTTTTCATTTCTGAATGTGTGCTATTTTGAAACGCCTCAGATACTGTTGGACTCCAAGCTATTTTGGACATGAGCATGTCATTTCCCTTCCCTCTGCTGCAATCACAGTTGGATCCTGCAGGCATTTCCCATAACAGGCCTCAGTTATCAACGGTAGGAGTTTTAGTGTATTTCCCTTCGCAAAGACTTTTCTTGCCAGATGGGAGTTGTTAGTTGTTTATATCAGGCTATGAGTAATGCCCTTTTGCTAGCACTGTACACAATGGGTTTTTTTGACATTTATTCCTTCTGTTGTTATACAATGTTAGCTTTGCAAGTTATAAAGCACAACCTTTTTCCCTCAGGTGTCTTTTTGTGTGCTTTTTGCTCATTTTTTGAGATTCTTTCTTTTCCAATTTTAAAGGTGAAAAGAATATATAAAAATAGAAAAACGAACAACAAGCTTAGAGACCTTTCCCAGTCTTCTACTCACTGCCGTGAATAGATGCTAAACATAGATTTGTGGGTCCACTTTCAGGTTTCTCAAATTCCATTTCTTCTTGGCTCCTTCATGTCTGTTACAGGGCCCCGCTTTCATGCTGTTTTCCTTGGCTTTGTGGGGTGCAACCTAAATTTTACCAGCTCCCAGCACTTCCATTAAATGTTGGGGTGAACCCTTTCTCTGCAGACATCAGTCCATCAGAATTCATACCAAAGACCTTATCCTGAAGTTGTATCATAGATAATGAAAGCTGTCCATGATAAGTTTAGCATCTCTCTCATGCTCTTTCATTTCACAGATAGATGAAATTTTTAATCCTTCCATCTGCTTGCTTCCCAACCTTTTTCTGCCTTTTTATTCCAGCAAAGTTGGCTTTAGCATGACTGTATAGACTATCTGTAAGGCACTATACCTTGCTGTAATGGTGTCAAAACCGTGTAGACACCTTCAGAGCCAAATTATCATACTTGTGCTACAGTTCTGCATAGAAGATAGAGAGCTATGACAATCCCGAGCCCTCCAGAAGGCCTCGGACAGCCCATGCCTTCCACGCTGTTTCCCTGTGTTGCTTCTTGCGCACGTATAAAAATCTGCTCCAAGAGCCCACTGTTGAGAAATGTCCCAATTTCACATGCTTCCCCAGGGACCTATGGATCAGGCTAAAAAGATGTGTTTCTTTGACCTTCCACACTGGCTAACGCAGTTTCACCTTTTGTAAGTTTATGAACCTGTACACCTTTCCCACCAGAAGTATGTTCCTCGCTGTAGTGAACAATAGCCTCTGTGGCTTGCTCTTGCTCACTTCAGTTATCTTTCACAGATCTCTTAGAAAAAGTCCTTAACAATCATAAAAGCCCTTAACCCTAAATATATGGGTATCATCTGCAGTGTGCACTCTGCAGTGACAGTTATTTCAGGAGAAGCTTGGCAGAACTTGTGATCAGATCCTAATTATATGGTTGCGCTTTTGCTTTTAGCCACTACTTTGGAGTCTCCACCTACTTAGGACTGTGTTAAGAATCTGACTTCTCTCTAGCACTAACTCGGCCATGGAGAAAAATAAAGAAAAAATATGCCTTCAGGTATGCCTTTCCTGATGCATATAAATTCAGGTCCCATGAAAATATTTATCTGTAAATAAGCAGCTTGGTTTAGTCATGTTTCTCAAGGTTATCTGGTTGCAGGGTATAGCTTGCATTTGGTAATAAGTGAAAAACAAGTTTGATCACTGGAATTCTGTTATTTTCATCTGTAATATTATGCAAGATCAAGGTAACAAATTTTGTTGCCAGCTGGAGCTGCAGGGTAACAGGCCGCTGCTGGTTTTCCCTGTAGACAACAGTAAAGAACACATTTTATGTCAAAGTAATTGCACCAACAGGTGCCGTTGGGCAACTGTGTTTTGGTTGCGACACTGTTGTGGCTCAGTGCTTACCGCAAATGTTTATATATAAAAAAAATTCGGTTCTGCTTTTAAATTGCTATTCAACTGACAAGAAAGAATAGGGTAAACAAGGGTGAAGCAATAACTACAGTTTAAAAGCTAGAGAGCCTCCTTCCCACTTCTGGTGGGTGAACACCACTGTCCCATCACAAGTCGTTCCTTGGACATCTATCACAGCAACTGTATGCCGGCATCCAGCGCTGACAGCATTAAGACCCGTAAAAACTGGATGAGATTCTTGCAGTGGGATACATGCTGATGCGATTATGTCACGTATTTAGGGAGCAATGTAATTTCACGCACGAACGCTGGGCACTGACTGCTGCATGTGCAGCGGGCCCTCTTCCTGCCTGCCTTCCTCGTGTGCTGGACCACAGGGCTCGGCTGCTCCTGCTGCAGGAAGGGCAGTCGTAACCTGCAGCAAAGGGGGTGCTGGCAGCACAGACCTGAGAGCCTGCAGCATTTTGGGTATACAGAAATGGTGCTAAGCTTGGAGAAGTTTTCTCCTAGGGCTGTGAACCCGTGTAAGCTAACCTGCTAAATCCATCACCTGCTTTGTGCCAGGCTCACGACAATGTCTAATTTGAGGTTTTCAAAGCTGTGGACAGCTGGGGAGAAGGGCTCTCCAAATAAGTGTATGAGCTGAAACACTCTGCCTGAGCTGAAAACCTAGTGTGAGCTGCCCCGAGGGTGTGTTTGCAGGGTTGTCGGTGTATACAGAGATGTAATGGGACTGATAGATCTCCTAAAGATGGATTCTCCAAATAAAAAATTAACAACCTAGAAATGGGACCAGTGGCTTTAGCTATCTCCTTAGTGTCCCCAAAAAAACAATGCACACCTTATAGTGTCTAACCGAGATGTCTATTCCAGATTCAGTGTACCTCCTTTTGGAAGCCAAAGATGTATGCATGCACTCCTCCTGCCAAATGCATCCAATCTAAAAGACATCAGCTCCTCCAGACAAACACACTGAGAACAGTCTGGAGACAGTGCAGAAATCCAGCAGTGGCTTGCTTTGTTTAGCACCTCCACCTCTCTGTCTTGTTGCATCTTGTGCCTATACTCTCTGTGCCTTATTTGTCTGCCTTAGCTTCTTCCTCAAAGCTTCTTTCTTGATCTTATCATGGATAGATGACTTCTGCAAGGACTGCAATATTCGACAAGACCTCCTTCCCATGCTTTTCTCAGCATCTATCTTCTCTGTCTTTTCCTTCTAAGAAGATAATGTGTTTGCTCACTTGTGGGGGTTCCTCCCAAAACTCCAACTGGTCCCGTTCCTCCATGCATGCCCACTAGCCTACTTCACTGGGCTTCTCACTCTTGCCAATTTCCTTTCTCTTTAAGGCCAATGACCCACAATCCAATTACTGTATTTTAATTTGCTCTTCAACATTGCTGTACTAAACGTGCACATGCGCTTTCTGAGCCACAGCAGAGGTGAGCGTATGCACTGTTGCCTAAACTTCAGTGAATATGGGTTAAGATAACTCATGTTACTTCACATCTTCTAGGGTTAAAGACTGCTCGCAGCAATCAAGGAAGTCTGAACCCTAAATTTGACTCACTCTACATTTTGGCACCCTAAGACTTCCCTGTTCTTATTCACTTCTTTAATTCCTTCTGTCTGTGACTGGCAATTTTCTTTTCTTTTGGCCTAGTTTAATACCCATCGTGCTCTGCAGTTATCTTTCTGAACGGATTATTTTAGCTCGATTTTGAAGACAGAGCTAAATGAATCTATGACTTTTCCATATTACGCTGTCACACTTTGTACGACCAGAAAAGCAGATGACTATTCTGTCTGAATCAAACATTAGAGTAATCTCGTAAAGGCTTCCAGAAGGATTCATCCTGGCTCCACCACAGGGTGCTGTGAAGCCTCTCAATGTCCTTGGCTGTAAATTCCCACTTCTGGCCCTTTCGCTTCCATGCTTGTGAGAATGAAAAATGCGTTCATCGTATGGAGTTATGTTGTCAGTTTAGGCGCTCTTTTTAATTTGTTTTCCCAAGGAAGCATCCATGCATTTTTGTTAACAGCTTTTTCGTGTGCATGGGAGCAGAGGAGTCTCCTTGTTCTGGTCTGCTCGGTGTCTTTGTTGCCTGTACAGCATTCTTGTATGATGTTATAGACAGATTACCATTGTTTGGTATTTTTCAGAACACAGTGTTTTACAGTCTCTTCATAAAATTCTTACACAATGCCCATGCTACAGGCATCAAAAACATTCATATTTTTATCTTTTCATCTTCCTTTTTTGTAAACAGCTCAATGAAACCACCAAAGTTGGCACGTGCTTCAACTGAATAGCCGCAGAATTGCGCTGCTGTGCAATACTTTCCCCACACTACCCCATATGTCACGTTCCCTTACACTGACACATCCAAAATGTGGTTCGTTACTCCTGGAAGAGGCTGAGTTGGGCTACAGGCGGGAAACAGTTGAGAACAACTCTCTACCAGGACAAAACTTCAGTATCCAAAGGGGTACTGAGAGCATTACTTACTGGCTCATGTCAGCGTTTCTGTCAGGGACAGTCGTGGTTGAGCAGTGAACTATGGTGCCCTTAAAAATGCCTTCCTCATTTGGGGGTGTCTGAAAGCTTTTGGGTCAACCTCGGGCTAAGATGACCTCTGCTGTATGATATAGTTTGACTAGGTCATTTTTGGGCTCTTGATTGGTCTTAATAAAATCTTTATTTTTTGTATGTAATAAGGCTAATGTGGACACAACGTGGTACTACAGCTTTTTCTAGTTCTTATCACTTCTGGTTGCTTTCCGCTTTGGAGATGAAATCTAATACTTCAGACTGGGCTATCGTCTTGAAATTCTAAAAACTGCCCTCTCCTGCCATCAACCAGCAGGCTTTCGGGACATGCCCTGGGTACAGCAGTGAGGACATCCCAGCTCGCAGCTTGTGAAGCACACCTCGTTAAGCTGAAAACCAGGCAAGTTCACTAGAAAAAAAAATTAAAAAATCTAGATTTACCAAAAAACTTGCAAGAGGTTTGGATAAAACTAGAGCCATGGAGTGATTTGTGGAACCAGGTGAGGAGAAAGTGTATAAATTTGAGCATTTAATGCCAAATTTCATGTAAAGTTTCTGAGGAATTATCTGAATGTGAAACTCAAGCTTAAACTTGTGGGATGTGAATCTGAGACAAGCTTTGCTCTTCTTTTGATGAATTTCTGGGCTTTCTTCTTTCTGCCATTCACATAGTATGGGAGAAAGAACAGCCTGATGGAAGGGGAGCATTTTTATCTATCATTTTGTTAAGCAAAATATCCAAAGATTATATCTCATCTGATTTGTTGAAAATGCAGGTGAAGGACAAGAGGTGATTTACTTGGTGAAGTTGAAGGGGAACCGTGACTTCCTGCATCAGGAAACCACCTTCTACATACAGAAAGAAGGTTGTAGGGGAACATCTGAGCTGGAGTCTGGACTACTGAGGGTCAGAGGGAGTGTTAAAGAAGGGAAGGAAGGGCGGGGAAGGAGCAAGGCAGAGCTGGGTCAGACATGAACTGCTCCTTTTGGGGAGGTGTCAGCTCCATGTTTCTCCAGGGCAGGTGGGGTAGAACATGAATCACCTGTAGGAGAGGCCCAGAGGCTGGTGCTTCTTCAGCTGATCAGGCAGCAGGACACCCTTGGTGATCCCAGTAAGTTACCTACTCCTTGCCCCCATGGAGACAGCGTGGCTGTCACTGAGCTTGCTTCAGGTACCAAAACTGCTTCAAATGAGATCATGGGCCATACGGCACACCAATGCCACCTGTCCTGCTTCAGACCCTGGGCAGAAGGGTGCCACGTGCTCTCATATGACCACCGTGCCCATTAGGGCTTTCTGTCACAACTGAAAACTGCCAGAGGGGAAAAATGCTCTTTTCTCTTTGGTAAAAAAAGACCTAGGCAAGGAGTCTTACATTTATTCTTCATCATCATCGTCATCATCATAATTCCAGTGGAAAACAGCTTCTGTTACCAGGAGTTTGCCACCCGAGTTGTAATCCATCCGAAGACTAGCTTTTTTGAGAGGAGAGATCATCTCACATGTTCTTGATTAGTGCTCATATTTATGATCAAACTGCTTAGAAAAAAAGAAGTGTCTTCACTGCCTGTGCCTTGGCCCTGTCGCCCCTGGGACACGTGCCTGTGTGCTGTGTATCTCCCCATCTGTGGGGGTGAGCCGCCCTCCTGGTAGTGGGGCAGTTGTGCTCTGTGAGGAAGAACAGCGCTCTTCCCCTGCCTGGTGACAGCTGTGGTTGCTGAGGGGCTACCGTTTGCTTTAAAATCACATGGTGGTGCTGGTGGTGGTGGTAGAAGGGAAGAGAAGGAGGAAGAGGTTTTGCCCAAGATGGTTACTGTTTAACTACACAGATTAATCTGCCACACACCTTCCTATAAGAAGTCCACAACCTTCCTGAAAGTGCTGTTGCTGGGAAGGGAGAATCTGCTTAAACCATCAGCCTGTTTCTCTCTTTCTGGCTGCAGAATGAGCGTTTGCTGTTCCCTTTCTGGAAGTGCTCCTTACCTGACCCCAAGGAGAAATGTTTGCTCCAGCCCTGTACCAGCGGTACTTTCACAGCCCCTTCCAAAATTTCCTTGGATGGAGCAGGACTTGCATCTTATTCAGAAGGAGTGGCTCAGCACTTTTTAGTTGTTCTTTAACTGAAAGGCTTTTTCCTATCAGAAGATAAAGACGCTACAGGGCCAACCTCTCTGCCTGCAGACTGGAATTATAAATGAATGGCTCTAACGGTTTTTCCTCATGTCTGCCCACATCCACAAAGACTGTTAAAAATTAGCTCCCAGTCAGGAACTATTCAGATCCTTATTTTAATGTTTAAACAGCTGTTTTCCTATCGGTGTCCCTCCCCATGGTTTATTTGCACAAAATGTCTGCTCTGATTGTTGCGCAGGGTAGAAACACAGCTGACTGCCAGCAGACTGCCGGTAAAACATCAACTGGAGCAGTAACAACCAGGTATCCTGGCATGATGCAATCCACAGAAATTACTCTGAGATGTTATTTTAGGGCTAGGCAGGGAGGGGAATAGCAGATGCACCTTTGTGATATTTAAAATATAGACGACATTTATGACTTTTAACTGTTTTCTTAAAGTCTGACCTGCTTTTCTCTTTTCTCAGTCTTAAATTCCAGCCAGACATCCCTGAGCTAAGAAGAAACAAATAATTTTCCCATCAAAGTCTAGGAGAGATGAAAATTTCAGGGCTTTTTATTCTCACGGTAACAACCTCAGCAGAGCTCTGGGCTCTTCCTGCCTTCTCCTCCCCTCCAGCCAAGGGTGCCGTTACGGCAGGCGATGCCAGGCTGATACGGTAGGTTTGATTCTGCTCTCACGGGCAGCGATGATGTGTTAGGAGGAATGCTGTGAGGGTCTGAATGTCTGCATTGCTTTGGAAATTAAAAGTCGAGGACTATGACTGTAGCTGGATTACAGCTCTTCCTGAAAACCAAGAATGTGGAAAGCAATGAACATGGATCTTAATTTCCTGGGAAAGAGGGTTTACCTTTTTATACCTATATGTGGGAAGAAAGTTCATTTGAAGTATATGATTGAAGGAAATCTTTTCCCCTTCACTCGTGGAAGTTCTCCTGCGAACAATGAGGGAGCTATTTGTCCCTGGTACCAAGCGGTAAGGAATTGCACCTAGTGTCATTTCAGAGCACTTGTGTGCTCGGATTTGCCCGCAGCAGAATCGGTGCGGGTGATGCTGTTATGAAAGCAGCAGCAAGAAGGGCTGTGGTCCTGCATAGCTCTGAGCTGGCTGCCCTGTGCCAGGTGGTGGTACAGAAATCCAGAATGGTCCACATTTTCTCCTCTACTTACATGAGACAGAATGGCAATGACGTTTTTTCCTTTGCCCTTCTTTTAGCACTTATTTGCTTTAACTCTTCAACTTCACTCAGTTCTTTGATAGCTAGTTCATTTTTGACAAATAAAATATTGTTTTTATCTCTATCAAGACAATTTTCTATACTGATTGGTGGGCTTAAAATGCTACAGCTCTCTGCATGAGTCACAAGGAAACAAAAGACATCTCAGATTTCATGACTGTTTATGGTAGGGCTAATATCAAGTCCTTTAGCCAGCAAAACACATTAGCTCAAAACTCAGAGGACTAGAAAAAATTACTTTGTCTGATTAGCTTTAAGCTGGCATGTCTGAGAACATCAAACAAGAATCAGCCTGCTTTTGAAATTTGTTGCCAGTTATAGAAAATGACCTTCTTGATTCCCAGTAGCATCACATCCTAACTTAAAAGAGCTGCACTTTCCTCTCACATCCACAAAGGTGCCCCCACAGACTCTGATATCAGTGTTGGATAACACTGCTGGAGACCCGTGCTGAAATCCTCCCATCCATATCTGGAGGGATGGGGAATGAGAGTGATCTTCTTGCTGCTCTCAGAATCTAACCCTTCCTGTGGCACTCTCCCGACAGAGACATGTCCTTGAGGTGAAAAATATTCCTTCAGCAGGCAATGCTCTGGCATTGGAACTGCCTGTGTTGTCCCAAAATGAAGGATTTTCCAAAAGGATTTGCAGATGATGACATCCCAGGATATTCTGCAGAGTGTCTCTTCATCTTCATGTGGCAGAAGCCAAAACATGTGCTGTTAGCACAGCAGAGAGGTGGTGAATGGCCTTGCCTGAGCCCCACATAGAGACAGAACACAGACTTTCTGGCCCAGGCAGATTTATCAACCAAACTGGGAGACACCATGTCTCAATGTATTTCTTTTCTCCCTGATGCCCTCCTGGGAGAAGACACAATCCTCTAGGACAAGAGCTATGTCTGCCAGACATAGAATATTGAATACTGAAATGACAAGGGTCCAAGGTCCCAGCTCAGAAGATAGAATCATAGAGTCATAGAATCATTAAGGTTGTAAGAGACCTCAAGGATCTTCCAGTCCAACCGTCCCCCCACCATCTATTACCCACTAAACCATGTCCCTAAGTACCACATCCAACCTTTCCTTAAACACCCCCAGGGACGGTGACTCCACCCCCTCCCTGGGCAACCCGTTCCAATGCCCGACCACCCTTTCCGAGAAGAAATTTCTCCTCATTTCCAACCTAAACCTCCCCTGGTGCAACCTGCAGCCATTCCCCCTCGTCCTGTCACTAGTTATCTGCGAGAAGAGGCCGACCCCCAGCTCACCACAACTCCCTTTCAGGTAGTTGCAGAGGCAGGAGCATTTCTCCACAAGCCTTCACTTACATATCTTGGGCTTGCTCGTGCTCTCAGCAGGGGAGACAGGAGGCAGGTTGTTGTTACTTGCAGAGTGAGGTAGGAAATTATTCAAGACTAAGGAAATACAAAATTAAAATGATTAGGTGTTTCCTTTGAGGGCTATAAAACCCAACAGAGCTGCTTTAAACTGGGTAATCTTCTCTCCAGCCTGTGCAGCAATTTTAAACAGGTGACTTTAGATCATACAGATTTCAGTAGACTGAATTCATATAAAGAGGCAAGGACCAAGAATATTCCAGCAGTTTACACAGCGTAGAATAAGCATCCAGTGTTTTTTTTACAGTGCCTATTCTGTGTATTTATTTTTCATTCAATTTGGCAAAAGTATCAATGAACAGGATTACATGAATACACTTCTCTCACTCTTTACAACCGATATTCTGATATTTACCCAGTCAGGATAACCAGGTCAATTGTTTTTGGCACAAATCCATAAGCATCAGTTCCTCTGTCTGGTAAATGCTGTTTTTGTAGCAATCGCCGGGGCTGCTGTCTAGTCCACTTCCAAAACATCCTGGCAGAAAACAAGGAGGAGATTTAGCAAAACAGCCAAGTTTACTTAGAGCAAAAGCAATCATCTGAGGCAGGTGATTTCCATACACATATGTAAGAGTCCAGTGAACTGGTAAAAATATCCACTAAGGCAATAAATAGCTCCCGTTTACAATAGGTGGAATTCCCTCCATTGCCATAGTTTTAAGGTGGGACCCATAATGTATAGTTAACAGCAATCTTCAGCACGTAGGGAAATTTTAACCCATGACCTGGTTCGGTTTTGGCCTTATCCTTAAAATTTATCTGTCAAATTTATTTAACATCTAATATTTAATTTGATTGCATATTACTGCTTTATACATTGTGTGTGGTGACAGTTCTTATGAGTTATCAGAAGTGCAATGCCTAATGCAATCAATTCTCAATGAATTAATAATGTTAAATTTATAATTAATTTATAATCATTATATAGATATTAATACAAAAATAAGACTAAGAGCTTGCCAAGCTTAGAAGGATGTCTACTCTAAATTTTAGTCCTGAAAAATGAGCAGAACTCTTTTGATAGGTAACCTGCTGTGCTTCAGATGTCCAAGCAAATGCTTACAAAATGAGTTTTCTAAGACACTTTGTAAATATTTTTCCTTGAAAACACTTATCAGATTTTACGCTATAAAAGTTGTCAAAGGATGAAATAAATCCATGTTCATAGGATTGTAAAAGGGCTGGTTTGCATTGCAATTTTAGGTGTGGTATAAAAATATGCTTGAGTTGTGTATTTGCATTAGTAATCTAATAATCTAAATCATGCTCACATGATCCTGAACTTGAGACTGGCCATTACAGCTCAGGGAAGAGATCTTAGAGTTGTTGCTGTTGCCAATATCAACTCCGTTGTGCAGCATGGCCAAACAAGCTATCCAAATGTTGGGCATCATCAGGAAGGATGTTGAGAACAGGACAGGGGGCATGATCTTCTGCTGTTTGAAATCTGATGTGTCCCCATGTTGAGTACTGTGTGTAATACCGATCTCTGCATCTCAAGAAGGATTCAGTAAAGGTGGAGAAGGTACAGAAAAGGACAGCTGAAATGATCAAGAGGATGGAGCAACTGCATGCAGAGACGAGACTAAAAAATCTGGGACTGTTAATCTTGAAAAACTTAAAGTTGAGGTTTGTGATAAAATGAAGGTGGTGGATACACTGAGTGTGGAACTGTGGGACTGAGCTACTTGGTTAAATTAGTAGAGGATCAGTTTATAATTAGTAAAAGGAAAGATTTCTTTTTTCATTGAGCAGCAAACTTCTGGAACTTGCTGCAGATGTTACCAGCAGATTCAGAAAGGGATAAGATACATTTGTGAATACTGGGGCAAATAGGCAAGGAAGGAGGTGCCCTCTAGCACACCCAACAAGAGGAAAGAAGAGAGGAATGTGTCTTCATTCCCGTGCACTTCCAAAATAACATCTGTTTTTGACAGTGTTGAAAGAAGAATACTGTGTGATATGGACCAGTGGTTTTACTCAGTAGGTCACTTGTTACGGTTTTATGCTTTACTGCTGCTCTCTGGGCTGAAGAGGATTTCAGTGCTAGTTGTATGACCCTTTTTTAAAGGAGAGACTGAACAAGCTGATGGCATGACAGGATGGGTTACTGAAATAGTAGCTGGAACTTTTCCCTCCAGGAAAGGCGAACATTCCTGGAAATGCTGAGAAATTTTTACTAAAAACAGATTTTCCCCCATTTTCTCACTATTGTTTTGAAACGATGAGTGACACATAAACCATCCAAATGTAAGGAGAGAGATGTCGCAGTACCATATGTCTCCATAAAATGCAGATGAAAGTGTAACTTGTGTGAGTAGACAAGTCCTTATGGATTATTTTCCTTCCTGTTTTCTGTTCACATTTCATCTCTCTGTACCAATTTTGGTAGGTTATCAACATTCTGTCTGCAAGTCCTCAACTCTCCTTTGCCATCTCTTGTAAAAGCCATCCAACCTTATTTCCCTGAATCTCAAAACAGCTTGGTGAAAGGTTGTTGCTCATCCTTGGTATGAGACAAAATGTGCAACCTGAAGAGTGAAGTAGCCCAACACATGGGTACCTGTTAAAATCTTCATTGCTCAAGTATGTCTTGTGATAGCATTTCCAGACCTTTATCCTTGCGCTTCATACTTGTCAGAATGGAAGAGACAATAACTCATTGTTACTGGACAAATAAATTCACACTATCCTGTTGTGTGAATCCTATAGGTAGCATGAGAGCTACTAGAGTGTGAATTGTTTGCTTATAGGCTTCTTTTCCTACGGGAATTGCACATGTCCTTTTCCTTTTTCTTTTTTCCCTCGTGCACACTGTACCACTTACTAAATAGAGGTCAATCATCCCAGAATTTTCTCTCAGCTGCCCCATAAATAATAAATAATAAACAAAGCTGTGTGAAGCTAGGCATGAAGGATATTGGTGGTTTGCCATTAATCTTTCAAGCAGCAGCCAGATATCTCCTGCCAGTTGTTGTGCAGTTTGCTAGGTAAATTTTATGGTTGTCTTACTGGATACCGTGTGTATGTTCACATGTGTGTGTGGACCACTAAAGCTCATTTGAGGTGGGATGCTTGTGGGTTTTCTGACAGAGACTAGCTGAAGGCAACACAGTGAGCTACCAGTGCAGCTGACCTGGATTCTTAACATTTTCTATGTTTTTTCAGACTTTTGCCAAAGACCCTAGATTTTGTAGCTTCCTATTTCCAGCCTGATGCCAAGTACTATTCAGCTTTCTCTCTCTCTCAGCAGAAACCCAGAGCTGTGAATCTGCATGGCATTACTCCCACTGGCAAACACCCTTACACAGTCTACGGTTCACTGATGCAGAAGTCATAGTCTATGGTCTAATGATGTCTGTGCAGTAAAGAATTATTTGAGAAATTAAGTTCAAAAGAGAACAGTTCGCTGTTCTGAGCCAAAAGTGTCTCAAAAATAAAAATCGTATTCATAAAGGCTGAACCTTCATATAGGAACTTTCTCACAGTATTCACACATCTAGTGGAAAATAGCAGGTGACCTGCAAGTCGTAATTAAGTCACAAACCACTACAGTGTTCCTCCTGTTTGGCTGGGGTTTGGGGGTGGTGGTGGTGGGGTTTTTCTCATTGTTTTGGTTGCTGCTAACCAAGCCATTAGATCATCCCGCTTTTTGTGTAATATATTAGATGTTGACAAATTAGTAAAAACAGTAACTCTATCAGCAGTGGGGGTGTGGACCCCTACTGGAGGCCCGAGGCAGAACCCAGTGCCCACTAACATTACTGGTACTGTTCCTCAGGCTTCCTAGGGAGACTTTTGCCACGACTGAGAAGGAGAACAGTAACAGGACTCTAAGGTATGTCCTTGGCACAGCAGCTGTCAAAATGTCATTCTATGTGTTGCGTATTTACTAGGTCAGTCTGCCAAGAGCTGGCACACTGAGGAGATAAATCTGTGATTCTCAGAGCAGTGCAGCACAGTGGCCTTGCAGAAAAGATCTCTGGGTTGAAGCGGGGCAGCTGCTGCAGCCCTTTGCTTTCCAGGCGCAGGATACTTTTCACAGGGATGCTTATGTCACCCAGAGGTAGTTAAGGATGCAATACAGTCTCTTCTGGTGCATGAACTGAACTCTTGTTTACTGTTTGGCCAACTCCTACCTTTGGACATGCCTTTGGACATGCTATCTTAAACTGCAGTAGATCCAATGAATGCAGAAACTGGCCGTCTGGACGCTGCGGGTGAGATTTATCCCTGAGCCAAATCTAACAGAAATCTCACACTTACGCCTTTCTTTGGGATTTCAGTGGGGCTTTGCAGAGCCAGCTCAAGGCTTCTTGGCAATGCTGGCCAAAAAGTAATAATAATAATAATAGCTTCCTACCAGAAAGCAGAACTGGAGGCAGGATGGACATGGGATGGAGACATGTGGGGAGTGCTGTGGAGAGCCAGCGTGTTGCTCTCACTGCTGCCAGGAGGGCAGGGGGTGGCCGTGCCTGCCTCTAACAGACATCCTCCTTGTCTTCCTCACTTGCTTTGCAAAGGGAGCAGACACAGCTGGCTTCGGCACAGCTAAAGCTGCCTAGAATGTTTTGTCACTACCCACAGCTATTGTGAGACTTTGTTCAGAATGAGAGCTCACTGGGATGCTCTGGCTTGGAGACAGTTGTTCTCACTAGCATGAATTTGTCTTGGCCATGCACAGGTGCTCATTCCACATCATCCATGGAAGGATTTTGCAGTGCTGGGGCTTTGTTTGCCTTTTTGATCTTGGGTTTCACAGTTTCTGAGAAGTGTCCTTTCCTCTCTCTTGTCATTCGTCAGAATGACTCATGACCACTAGCTGTGTGGGTCCAGGCACTGGACTACAACTTGCAAGATCTGAGCTCATTTCCTGCATCAAGCCACGGATTTTACGCATAACCTTAGGAAGTTACTTCAACTCATCCAGGCATCACTTCCCCACTTGTGTGTAGCTTTCTGTTCCAGTGCAAATTGCTCCAGTAGCTCAATTTAGATGTGAATGTCTAACAGCAGAAGTCATGAAGACACTATGGTTACACAGATTATTATTTGGGAAAAAAAAAATGTTCTCAGTAATGACTGTGTAAAACTTCAAGCAGTAAAAGAGCAAAAGTGAGAGCGCAGCTTGGGGCAGCTCAGCAGGTTTTGTGCAATCGCCGCTTGTTTCACTGGAAGCTGTTACAGCTCCTGAAGACTTTTTTCCCCCAGCTTCTTTCCCAGTTAAACCCTAGAAGTTTGAACCAGTCACTGCAATGTGAGCTGCTGACAGTTTAGTCTGGCCCTCCTTGCCAAGACCAATTAGATTGAAATGTTGCAAACTTTTCCAAGAGAATTAACGTATCAGCACTAAGCAGCAGTTCAGGAGAACTGCACAAAGGCAGTTGGGGCTTTATTAATTGCAGTGGAAAAGCAGACATGTGGCAGTGCAGCGGAAGAAAGCAGGCATTCAGGGCCATATGACACCAGGAGCAACTGGAAGAAATGTCTGGGGCAATGGGCCAAGCTGTTGGTGTAATGACCCTGGGAGCCTGTTAGATAAGCCATTTGCAATTTCCCAAGATACCCCGTCTCCCTCTCGCTTTGTTTGTTTTCCATTCCTCTCTGCTAGCTGGATCGGACCCTGTCCGCCTCTTCCCTTCTGCAGCAGCAAAGTCCGTATTCTGTGCACACGCTGCCTGTGAGCTGGAGGTGGCCCGTCCCTGCTGGTGACAGGGAGGTTGCTAACCCTCAGCAATGCCATCCCAAGTGCATCCTCCCGTTAGCGTCTGCAGCAAAGTGCACATCGCGTGAGTGGAGCAGTCGTGTGAGTGGCCAGGGAAGAGATGAAGAGCTGTATGGACATGGGCTTCAAGTGGAGGCCATCTCCTCAGCTCAGAAAGCCCTGCTTGTTTCTCCACCTTTGGATTCTGGTGGTTTTTGTGTGGGTGCAGGGCACAATCCTGCTCAACATCACCACTGGCAGGTCAATCTCTGGCCTTACTGGAAAGAAGATACCTCCCTAGAATGAGTACAAATTTTTCTCGTTTTTTTTTTTTTTTTAAATGCATAATTATTTGGGATATCACAGTTCTGGCTAAATCAAATGTGAGCGATGCATAAAAGGCCTGACTTTCCAAAAGTCCTTATATTCCTTCTCTGAAAAAAATTTGGTTTGTTGTCAGATATGCAAAAGGGGAAGTGCTCAGATTCAAGAATTGCATGTAAAAATTTGGTCCAAGTCAGACATTTAGGAAACGAACATGAAAGGAGAAGTTCATGTTTAAAAAAAAAATGTGGAAAACGGTCCTTTTTGACTAGTGCTTTCAAAGCGTCCTCAGACTGGACAAGGCATTGCTGGCAAAATACTATCTGTAAAACAGCACGAGCAAGTCAGATTGTATTCTATTACTCCTTTTTAAGAGAAGTGTGCTGAGTAACTAGAAGCAAACTAAACCACCAAATTCTGTCGTTATGGCATGAGAAATGTTGTCCCAAGGAAATTAAAACCTGCACACACTTGCAAACGTTAATCCCCACGTTGGATACCGTGAAAAGACCCTTGCGTTCCCCTTCGGCAGAGCCTCGGTTTCTGGAGGAGGAGGTGTGTGCGCGCAGCAGTGCCCTGGTAGGAGCATCTGGGTCTGTGCCCTGCCTGTACCTGCTCAGCAGGAATGTAAACAAGGCAGAGGCACTGCTGCTTTTACCTGCTTGATCTCTTCAAATCGGCCAAGGAGAAACGATAACAGTGTTTCTTGGGTCCCTACGCGGTGTGTAGATGTTTTGTGGTGGGAAAAGGAAATTGTGCTTTTTGCAGGTGAGCTCAAGAACAGAGAATAAACTGCTTGTGACTCAGAGAAATGAGAAGTAACATAAAGCAAAGGTTAAATCTGCACAGGTTCCTGTCGTTCACTGCTCAGCAAATGAAGCTGGGGCAAACCGTGAGCAAAAGCACCCAAGACAGAGAACGTGACAGCAATCATGTATGTTGGCTTTTGTTTGTCTTGCCAGTTAAAGCTCATCCATGTTGCACAAGAATTGATATGGAAAGGTTGCATACACTGTTTAGGTGAAAAGAAACTAACACCAGGGCATTTCAGCATGTTGCAGATGCCTATGAGACCAAAAACTACGGAGAGTTCATGGAGAGCCCATCTCATCAAGCCCATTCGTGCTTGCTCAATGCTGCTACCTTTGCTGTTGGTTTTTGTTTGAACTGTGTGCTAATGTTCAAAGGAAAGCGGTGAGTGAGGACATCTACGGCCCATTTCTAGTTTTGGTTACTGTCTCATTTTGAAAAACTTCAGTTTTTGTTGTGTCTGACCAGTTTCTCACTAATTACGGAGATGTCACGGCATATGTGCATATATACATGTGTGGCCACAACAAGACTTTTGTTACTCTTTGCAAATCACCTTTTTATTTCTGGAAGAGCTAGAAAAATGTCAAGTGTTTTACCTCTTTGAGTATAGGAGTAGTGCAGGAAACACAGCTGCCTGCTGTGCTTTCACAGCTGTGGATTTCTCCACCATGCCAGTGTGATAGTAGTAATTAAAATGACAGATAAACAGCATTCATGTTTGTTTTCCAAGCCCAGCAATGAATAAACTCTGTACTGACCATGTTAGAAGTGCATGAACTGTGTTGGCCCTTGCCTGCACCACTATACCTGCCTCTTGGGAATGTGATGTACTTAATTATTGTTATTATTTGGAACAGAGGGCTTGATTAGTGCATGATGAGTGAGAAAAAGCACACGTACTTCTCTGGGCACAGAACCATATTTCTGTTCCTGCAGAGGCACAAGAACTTAGCTTCTTCCCAGCGGGAATCCTGCCATTTATTTAATTGCAGGCAGGATTAAACCCTGCACTTGATCAAACTGGGAGGTTCAGGAGCAAATTTCAGCACACATTTAACCATTTGCAGGTATGGGTCCAAGTTCTCTATGCACTACCACAATACTTTGTTTTTGAGGGGGCTGAGGAGGAGGAGAAAGCATGTGAGGTTTGTTTTTTTCCGTACTGCCACATGACGAGTGGCTTAGTTCATCCTGTCAGGTGAAGAACGGTTGCTGTAAGTTATACAGCAGAACAGCTGATTCCATGAAATGTACCTCAGAATTAGTTAAACAACCCCAGAGCGAGCGCAGCGTGTGGTTTGGTGGCAGCTGAGGGAAGGTTCACATTGTACTGTAACATCCTGTGTCTCTGCGGCGGTGATGTGGTGTATGCACACGTACTCCTTTGCAGCCGATAACTTCTTGTCAGATTTTCACACTGGCTGATTTGGCTGTTATTTAACAAGTGTGTTTTCCTCTTCCTGCCACGGGTTTATTTTTGTTGCCGTTGTTGCAGTAGTAAAATCGTATCTGATGCGCTCAGAAATTCTTCACAGCACTACTAATATTTTGCTTGATGTTTTGCTGAAATAGATTTTGCTGGGATTTTTAAAATGTCACATCTGTTCTCGAAGTGCATTTACTTAATTGGTGTACAGTGCCGGAGTGGATTCGGTACCTACGCACACATTAGCTAGGTACAAAGCTGCATGGGATGTCAGAACACGCTTGAAAAAGAAATGTGAGCTCAGCTTCCTCTAGCAGAAAGGTGACAAGCTCTGATGATGTGGGAGGTAGCACAGCAGGGCAATACCCAGGGCAAATCAAAGGCACACACGTCCTGCTGGGTGGTGTAAATCATGAGCAGAAGCCAACAAGACTTCGTTTCTGTGGAGAAAGTCCTACTCTTGGAGATCTTTCAATGTGAATAAGAACAAAAGCAATAATATTGACATCTCCTTTAACATGCCTGATCTCTCCTCATGCCCATTAGATTTCTTATGCACAGGTAAACACATCCTTATACTATATATTTTATATATAACATATAAATAATGAAACCCAGTTTATCCACAGAGCCTTTTACAATAGGTATCAATGTACTTAATCAGTGAGATCTTATATCATTCCCATTTCATGGGCTGGGGAACAGAGAAGCAGAAATAAAATGGCTTGTCATACAGGCCAGAAGTGCAGTGGCAAAACCCTGAATAGAATTTAAATTTCATTTGCTGTAGCCTAGTGGTCTATTTGCTAGGAATTGTTGCCTCCATATTTTGCAGTATGAAAATACCAGAAATGACTCAAAGAAAAACAATAGACAAATGTAAAAAAAAACAAAAATAAATTTGGAAATATAATGTTTTCTGAATGGAAACACAAAATGCTCTATTCAAGTGTGACTGTCACATTCCACTCTGATTGTTTTTCCTAAAATAATCTCTGATCTAGATTCCTGTATGTACTGCCAGAATTGACAGATCTGTATTTTTCCAATGGAAAAAAAACAAACAAAACAAAACAAACAGAAAAAAACCTGAATTTTTTTGACCGACTTCATTTGCTCTAGAGGACAGAAAGGAAAGCATGTGAATCCAGCAGGACTTCTGAAAGGCCGATTATTGGTTATATTTTTATTTTAATTTTTTTCCTTTCATTTAGTGCACTTTACAAATGTGCTGCAGGCTCAGTTTATAGTAAGAACACATCTTATCTGACAAATGGTAACTGATGCAATATGATTTAAAAGTCTCCCCCATCATGCAGAAATTAAAATCCTCTCCCCAGGGACGTTTCCCAAAACAAAGCAGAGCCTTCCTCCTCATTAAAAGATTTTGTTGTGTGAGAAATGACAATGAGCCATAATTACTGAACACTAACATATGCTCAACAATTTCAATACCAGAACGCGTGGAGGCTGTCAATTGCACTTCTTCCGGGGAAATGAGTTTCTTGATCTTGTCCGGATGGAGGGCAATTTAAAGAGATGTTGCGAACAGCATAGTCAGGCCCTGAAAGCCTGTTTTCGAAACAGCAGTGGGAGATCTAGCAGCCAACAATATGAAGGTGGCAGTTTGTTCTGTTTGCAAAAGCGTGTCTTACTGTCCCTTCACTACCCCGGCACACTCTTTTCTTAAAACTGATGAGAATAATTGTCTCCAACATTATTATTATTATGTACCAAAATGGCATGAAAAGAAGATAAAGGTTTCCTACTCAGGCACTCAGAAGTTAGAAAATAATGGGATTACTGTTGCCTTGACAACACTTCTCTCTCCTTCCCCTGCCCCCAGCTTCATTCTTGGAAATGGCTAAACCACTTTGCTGAAACTCTATAAAACAATTAAATAAAAGATTCAGCCATGGGGAGACACCTGGCATGGAAAACTTCCTCCTGCCCTCCCCTAGAGTCTGATAAAATTATGAACAGCTGCAAAACAGGGGTTTGTGATGAGAAGAATCAGGTACCGTCATGTACCTTGATGGTACTAGTAGCTCCATCGGCACTTTTTGTTTTAATTTAATTTACACTACACACATCCCTGAGGCCCACATTTGGTGTGCATTCCTTTGTGCTGCAAGAGGTAAGACCATGTAAGCAGCATCAGCACAGGGGACTCAATTTCTTGCAGCTACCCAAGGAAGGTGGACCTTCTGCCCCAGGAATTTGAAGACCAGATGGGATTGAAGAGGGCTGCAATGACACTGGAGGTGCAGCTTTGGTGTTTATAGCACTATGAGTCATGCTTGGGTGACCCACATTGAACTCCAACTGATGTGCTTGGTAAATGGAAAGAGGTCTGCCTCTCTAGAGGCATTGGAGGGTCTGCAGAGGTCAGGAGATACCAGCCCCTGAGGACAGGCAACAGCTCCCGGTGACACCCAGTGCGTCATCTCTAGCTGAGCTCTGAAAGAGGTCAGGCAAGAGACTGATAAATGGCCCTGCCTTGTCAACACTGCCATCATTAGTGCTGTTATCACCCAGCAAATGGGAACGTGAAGGAATTTGGATCCCTGCCCTTGCCAAAGCTGGAGAGCAAGTGGGAACCGGAGCCATGCGGGTGACTCCGTTTGCTCGTACCACCTTCCAGAGCAATGGCTCTACAGGGCAGCAGCATCACCCATGTGGTACCTGCTCTGCCCAGCAGGTCATTCTCCTGCAAAGAAGCTCAGTGTTTGATTTGTAACCAAAGGGACTTTGTAGCTAATTATAAAACATTATGCCACGTTTAATTTTTCAAATTGATTGACTTTATGATGAGGTTTCTTTCAAAGAAGGGAGAGAACATTTCAGCACACACTGGCGTGGCTGGAACACTAACAAATCACTGGCCTGGTGCAAAGCCCAGAAACACGGTGATGCTCCGTTCCTTGTGTAACCTGTCTGAACTAGCAGGGCACCCAAAGGTGTCAGGTAAAGTCACATGCATAGGGGCTGGAAGTGGACCCAGCTGACCAGCACAGTCACTGACAGGTCATCTGACAACACTGTGAGGGGAGGGAGCACTGTGGTTTATTCAAAAGATGAGTACTCTGGGGGGAAAAAGAAAAGGAATAATTAAATTTGCATTTAATGATATGTATTTAAAAACCAAAACAATTACAGCTGCATTAATTTTTCTTCCTTTTCTTTTGCTTGGAGCACAGTCAGCCCTTGCTTCTTGCTTAGGATTGCCACTGAATGCGTTTATGACTCAAATCAGAGTGCCCCAGCAGCCCCTCCATTTACCTCTGCGCACAACCAGCAGTGTTGGTGGCCTTTCATCAGCACAGAGACTGGTCGGTCAGGCCCATCAAGTCCTGCTCTGCAATCTGTACTCAGGGATACCAGTAATTGGCCCCACACATCCTAACTGGTGTGTTTGTGAAAATTATCTAAAGTCACAAGCAAAGTCACCTGTGACTGACTCACATAAGGTGACTGTGTGGCTCATTCCTGTATTGGGAGTGCTGAGTGATATGGCTGTCCGTGACCTCAGACAGAGGACTATGGTCTTCTGGTTCAAAAGCATCTACTTTAGTTAGATATTTTGTTAATTTGTCAAACTCGGTATTCTATGAGAGGTGTTTAATGTCAAGGGAGGAAACTTAATGGCATTTGATATGTCTTCTTTCTGCAGCTCTGAACCAATCCCTTTATGTCAGGTAACACCTGGTTCTTTTGCCAGTGCTAAGTAGTACTTTTAAGTTTTAAAGTCTAAGATCCTTGGATTGCTTATGCGTGGATGCAAGACAATAAAACACCATATTTCCCGTTGGTCACTATCTGCCCTCAGTCCCTGCCCCTCTTGTGCATTCAGTGTTCTGCTTTCCAAGCAAAACATTAAAGAGCGTTCTTCTCTGTTTAAAACACCTTATTTATAAATAGGTAAGTGTTAGGAAATGTGCAGTATGTTAATGCCAAGCAGCAGCTTATGTAATACAAGGGTGCAATCTCAACAGGACAGTCCAGACGTACACCAGCTAAAGATATGTCCTATAAATTGATGGTTAATAAATATGGAGTAACAGATATTTGTCTAGAAACCTCAGACTACCAGGGGCTGCAATGAAGTGGAACTGGTTATTAAAACTGCCCCAAATCATGTGCTGTCCTGCATTTTATCATGGAGAGATGGACGATAGCTCTACAGGTCCTGGTGGCCAAAAATCCAATTCCTCCTACAAAGGAGAATGATCTGCAGCTGAATAACCTCTGATGTTGGTATTCTATATTCCTTTCAACACAGTGACAGTTTTGAAAACATAATGTAGTTTGGTCTTGCATGACAACAATTTTCACAGCAGAGTAACACATGTGAAAAATCTAAATTGTGCCGGAAATTTGAAAGGAAAATCTATTTGATTAGGACAGATAGCCTGGGAAATGCTCTTTTAGTAGTATTTCACGTCAATAAAAGCTTCTCTTGATTTGATTTGTGTGTAGTGAAGCTTCACTGGCGAGATTACAGGAAGTCTTGCTGCAGAATTGAGGCTGAGAGGTGGTAGATCTATAAGGGTGGATAAGCATTTTCAACCAAAATATTATTGAAAAAATAGTTGGTGTTGCTGAAATTATTTTCTTCAATCATGACTTCCATCAGGGCGGACACCAATGTAGCATTTAAGGGCACCCAGCAGCACTCAATGCCACCAGAAAGCAAAACACTGTTTACACTGAAGGTGAAAAATATATTAATGACCTGGTTAAAATCTGGGCAGGAAACTAGGTGTCACATCCTGGACTTCTGAAGTAAAAATGATAAGGGCTTTGATGAGTAGACATAGTAAACAGGGCCTTGGCTTTATGTCTCATCTGGGTGCCAACACCTCACGCCGTACAGTCAGTCACCCATCATGGTGCAGTGCAGCCCTTCCCTCGGCCCTGGCTCAGGGGGAGGATGGGGTGCTCGGAGTCACCCCGCTCCTCCCTGCAGCACTCCCACCTTAGAGGGGGAACGGGCTGGCAGGAGGGAGATGTCCACCCTCTGACAAACACCGTTATTTCTTCTGGATAACTTTCTTTTTCCACATCCCACTTGTCTTCCTTTTTCTCTTCTTCTGTTTCTTTCCCACCATGAGGCTTTGTGACCCATTTTCATGGCTAGCCCACCTCTCTTTCTCCAGCCAGAGCTCGAAAATTAATGCAGGAAGATGACCTGCTGGGGAGAGCAGCTGCCAGATGGGTGACACTGCTGCCCTGTAGAGCCATTGCTGTGGAAGGTCCCGGTTTTGCTGCTCTTGTGTCTGAATCCATACCTGAGGCTCCCTGCCTGGAAGAGCCCAAGCCCGGTTACTTTGCATGGGGCTAAAATCATTGAGGTGCACTTTTCAGTATGGAAGGGATTTTGGAACAATTACCCATCTGTTGTTAAGTCTAATGGCAGTTCTGTTTCACAGTCTGTTATCATGTGTACCCTGGTTATTATCATAACTGAATCGGTGACTCTGGCTAGTCTTTGAACTCCCAGCTCTTTGTAACCCTCTCCCAGCTAAAAGGCAGTTACCTGCCGTATAATCACTCTTAACGTGGCTGAGAGCAAAGTCACACAAACTTAAATTGCTGTTGAAGGTTTGCTTGTTTGACTTTGTCCTCAAAGAGGCAAGGAATATTTGTACAGTCAGTCGTGCTTGTCAGCTGGGAGGAAGTAAACACCCTCTGGGAAACAGTTGGGAGAGGATTTTAAGCCTCTTTTCCAGTGCCCTGGCCATGTGGCTGCTCCATATCCGCATTGGTGCAAGGTCACTGAGGCTAGATCCAATAACCACCGTCTGCTGCACTTTGCACAGAGAGTGGAGAGCACTGTACGCACCACCGTCCACAGCAGGAACACCCCCATTTGGACTGTGGGACGTTGGAGCTCAGAGAGGCCCGGGACTGCTGCCTGTGTGCTGCCCAGGGGTGGCTGGGTGGCCCCCATTCACCCCCGGGGAATACAGGGGCTGTTGTGGAGCCAGCAGCTCCGTGGCTGGCAGAGGCTCCCTGTTACAGAGTGATCCCCAGCATGGGGCAAGGGAAGGTCTCTGCCCCGGTGCTGCTCCTCTCCTCGGTGCTGTGTTTCGTGAGTCGGACAGGCTCTTCCCATCTCTTGGAAGAAAGCTCCAAGGTGAGAAACACCCTGTCCTGGTGGTGGTTGGCAGTTTCCCTCCCGATCTATCATCCAGCTAGAGATATGCTTCCCTTAGGAAGGCAGGTGGGATAAGCAGGTAGGATCACCCAACAGGTGTGGTCACACACAACAGAGGCTAAATCCAAACATAAAAAGCAAGTGTGCATTCAACATAGTTATCCAGAGTCCTAAAGAAAGCTGGAATAGAGTGAGCCATTAATTTAGTTGTGAGGCTGAGCATCTTGAAAGTTATTTCAAGGATTTCTTCTTGTACAGTTAGAAAAAAACCCCCTCTTTCAACATGCACTGTCTGGTTTTTCTGCAGTGTACAGTGTGTCTTTCTTCCCTTTGTCTTTTACTATCAGGAATCTTCAATCACCTAATTCTATTCTTACATTTGATTTCTCAAAAAAAAATCCCCAAAACCCAACCACAAAACGAGTATACATCTCACCTGCATCTGAGGAACAATCCCACCTCATCTGTCAACAGAAAGAAATTGTGATAACCTACAAGAAAGTGCAGACTACACAGTTTGTTTTACTGAGATTTAAGTGCAAACTGAAATTCTCAGATAAATTTGAGCAGATTCTTGCTTTTGTCACAGGAACCAAAGATCTGAAGCCCGTCAAGACCAATTAGGTGGTTATTGACTTCAGAGACCTTTGAATTGGCTTTACAAATAGCACCATTAGCCCAAGTGGCCCAAGCACCTCTTCTGTCTGCATGCCTTCAGCGTTGTCTACATTTCTCTGAAGATGCAAGCTTAGCTTTGCTCTGATTTACTCCTGGGTGAAGGTGAGATCACAATGCATTTATTTTTAGATGTAGTATACCTACATTAATACAAAATGTACCTTTTGTTTCACACATGCATATACAAGAGGAAGTGGAACACTCTGCCAAACGCACTGAAGTTTCGTGCCATTTATCAGCAATGTGAGAGAAGAAATAATCCCTTTTATGTTTTATGGTGTTTGTTTGTCATCTGATTTAGTACTCATCTGTCATGGCTAATTACTTTAAAAGAATTCTAGTTCTAGGTCACAAAATCTATGAATAAAAGATGTTCACGTACACCATCTAGGCCAGGTGTCACAACTCAGTGCAGATATCCACACGACAAAATATTTCTGATTTTAATTACCATGTGAATGGATCAATAAAATATTAATCAGATAAAGCAAGACAGCAGGTGGCCAAAGTTATCAACAAGGCATATGTCTGTACAACACAAACATCTCTCTGCAAACAGGAGGGGCATGCTCATGGTATCACTAGATGTACTATGTCACTGCAACAGCCCAAGTCATCAAAGTGTCACCATGTAAAGCTGATTAATTTTTAAGCAAGAGTAGGTACATTTTCTATGTAATCCACTTAGAGACTGATTGGTCCTGCTTCCCTTCTGAAAACACACTTTCCAGGCAGGTCAGTGGATTTTTTTTCTGCCTGAGGTGGGCAAGACTGAAGTCATTGAGGGCAATGTACTAAAACAAAACAAAAAAAAGCCAAACCAAACCAAACCAGAATTTATGTTCCTTCTCACTGCATTATAATGTGTTAAAAAAAGACTCACACCTTCTTCTTCTGTGTTTCACTTTGGGAATATCAGAAATATCAAGAGAGTGCACGATCCTGTACTCTCTTCCAGCCCTTCTAGAGGTGCTGCTTGTTTGCTTCCAAAATCCGTCTGTGGTTACAGAAATGAACACCAAAACTATACCCAGCCTAGGCAAATAAAATGTGTAGGCTCTTACTTCACAATCTTTCCTACCTTGCAGTCTCGCCTTGTTAGTTACCACAGGCACTTGGGTGACTGACAAGCCAAACATATTTATCAGCATCCTGCAGCCCAGGACTGGGCTTTCTGCTCAGAGGCCAGGCTGCTCGACACAAGGAGGACCTCCTGGTGCCCTCTTGATAACCTGGGTACAGACCGTCGTGCATGCTGAATTACTGGCCTGGAAACATCTCCCTGGTAATGTTTTGAGGTTCGGGCCCTTTCCTCTGTTGTGTTTTGCAGAAAAGTGGGTCTGGCGTGAGACAGGCTTTGTTCTTCTCATGTGAGCTGAGCTCTCCTCCCATTTCCCCTCGCAGATCCCTTTGCAGGATATGTTTTTATTGCACCCTCACTCTCCTTGGTTCAAGCAGAGTTATTCATTTCCTGACTGTATGTGACCAGATGCGTGGCTGTTGTCAGTGGTGTAAATCCTCAGCCTTCAGCTGAACTAAAAATCCGCCTGTGGTGTTTGATGTGCCATGTTAATGGGACGTGGCTGTTTTGAGATTTCTGACTTTCACAGAACCAAACACTTCATCTGCGCCTTTAGGAAATAACGATAACTCATTAAGACCACGACCCCATGTTTCTTTTTAAATACAGATGTTATTCAGTGTGGAGCTCTAGACTGGTTCTGACAATACATTTGTTGTTCCTTCTCTGTACAAAATTGAATAATGTGTCTCCCTGAGTCTTCTTTTAGTCAAGCAGCAAAGGTTGCTCCGATGTCAGCTGCAGGGGTGAGGTGTAAAGTTGATAGCTGTGAAATCCCCTTTGACAGTTACAACCAAAGTGAAAATACCCTTCCAATCCAAAAAATCTTTCCTCACATATAGGCTTCTACTGTTTTGTAATTGTAACCACTAAATCTGAGCACTTCAAACAGACACTGGACTTTTGAGAGACATAGATTCTTCCCTGGAATCTTTTAAAATTCAAAATATAAAAGACATATCCCTGGGAGAATGCAACCAAGAGGGGTGACAGAAACAGAATTGCCATACCAAAGGCCAATGAAATAGAAAATAAGAGAGAGACTGTGGAGGCAGATAGTCTGTAAGGGCCCCCTGTTTCCATCGGTGCCTGGGGGAACTGCAGGGTGTGTTTGTGAGGAAGGGGAGAGAATGGAGGAAGAACACCATTCCCCAAGGAGAAGATCCCTGAAGGAACCTGGTAGGCATTGTGTTCCCATTAGTCCTCATCCCTGTGATGTATGACAAGAGAAGATGCAGAAAGCAGAAGGGAACGTGCTGATAAGGGGAGTTTTAAAAAAATGTTAGGAATAGTTGACATGACTTGCTTTTTGTGGCCTCCAACCTCATTCCCTTTAAGGTTAGTGGCAGCAGACAATTGGCTAAGATCCTAGAGTCAGCCAGTTAGGAAGTTGTGGGCCCAGAAGTTGAATCCTGGCTATTTGGGGGACAGCCCCCAGGGACTGGGGAACAGCTCGGGGGGGGGGGGGGGGAGGGAGATATCTCAATGCATTACAGGAACCTGGACAAGTAGCTTAGAATACATGCCTAAATTTTAACCAACTATATTTCACTGAGATGAATCTGACGCTTTCTGATAGTGGCCGATACTTCAGCTTACTGAATTTGGGGCCCAAGCACATTTTACCTATGGAGCCAAAACTCCCTTTGAATTAAGTGAGACCATATGTGGCAAAACCAAGAGGCTGGTGGTCTTACCAAGCTTTGGCTTAAAGTGCTGGGACACCTAGGTATTTAACTGCATCTGCTTTAGCACAAAGCCTTCCATGTTTTCATCCTGCCTGAGCAACCCCTACAGAATTAGCTTTTCTGGAACATGAAACCCTGTTGGGCTGTGCAAAGAAGCTGCATTCAGCTGATTGCAAAGCCCAGCCTCACTTTCAAATTCTGTAAATTATGCAAGCATATAAATGGTGAGCACATCAGTAAGCGAGACCAGAGGCTGATTCATTCATGTATTGATTCATGCATGGTTTATCTTCATGCCTTGCAAGAAAAAAAAAAACAAACCAAACCAAAACAATTAAAATGCTTACACTAAGCTATAGAACTTGAAAGCCGTGGTTGAGGGGAAGAGTGATTCTCTGCTTGAAGGGTGGCAGATGAAGCTAAAGTTTGTATATTAACCCTGTTCTAATTTGCATAACTTTAAATGCTTCTTAGCTGAGTGTGACCGAAGTGGAAAAAATAATTAGCTTGAAATATAGAGGAAATTCGCTTTATATTTTATAACTTTAATGCAATGTGTTTGTTCAATGCCCTTTTTTCTCAGTGCTTCAGAAAGGAAAAATTACCAAAAAAAAGAGATGTTTATATTTTCAGATTTGTGTGAAAACAGAAATAATAACAACAACCCATTCCTACAGTCTGGGACTGTGACCAAACACCTTTGGTAAAAATTCCCGTTAGAGGTTGTAGATGGACAAGTGGGAAAACCAAGGAAAGAGGGCAATCAAGTTTCCTAAGAGCAAGAAACTACAGAAAGGAGAAAGAAAATATATCCATCCCTTGCAATCACCAGCCAGTCGGGATGCAGGAATGACATACAATTTTCTTCAGTGTGTGGGTGAGTCTACCGTAATTCTGCACTCCCATTGTCTTTGATGATAAAATGTACCTATAGGAAGGGTAATTTTATTTTCTTTTATCTTGAGAAGCTTTTAAGAAACAAAATATCACATGAACAGACTGTGCATGCAGGCATTTTTTTGAACCATGAACTGTTTATCTGTAAGCTTGAACACAACTAAATCCAACTTACATAAAAGCAAACCACGTAATGGATCTGCTTGTGATTCTTTTGGCTTCTATTTTAATTAGCTAATGCAGACACTGAGCAAATGGTATGCTGCTTGTTGTTAAGGATGCTTTAGTCATCTGCCATTTTTGCACTTTTTTTATTGGCTACTACTAAGGGAAAGGAAAGCTCTGTAGTGGTTGTACATAAGAAAAATAACTACCCCACGGTGCTGCGGAAAGCTGTGCTTTTATCTAGCTTCATCTTTGCCACCCCCATATCATTAAGTACTTTACTTTGGCTGAAAGTTTTAAGCACAGAATTAGTAATATCTGCTTTCAGGTACACAGTTTTCACTCCATATGCTGACTCTCAGTATAACTGTGTTTATTCCAGGAGTATTACACCTGGGACTGTTTTAACCCAGCATGTCAAGGTACAGTGTTAAACAGTTGTTCAAATTGCACGCAAGCAATTTTGCAAAATTTGACTGCCAAAGCTGCATTAAAGGCAAAATTTATTTTCAAAGGCAAAAGATAAGCAAAGCCAGGTTTAAAATATGAAAATCTCTCCCCCTGCCTTTTTAAAAAAACTCCCTCTGATAACTCTTGAGAAAATGGGGCTGAAGTCGACTGAGAAACGCACAGAGAACTCCAAGTCCTTGCTGCCCTCAGGAACAAGCACTCTCACAAGCACTGTCCTTTGTCAGTGTTTGAAATGGAAGTCTCTCATGCCAGCTGAAGTACACATTTTCTTTTTTAAAAGCCCAGAATAGGTTTTCAAAATGCCAGCTGTCCACTCTGAATGCATGTACAAATTTTTGATAGACGAGGAACACAACATATCTTTTTGTTTAACCTAGCAAATGGTGTATAAGCATATTATGTGCCCAGAGTTGGTTCGGTTTTATCATGCTCATGAATGGTAAAAGTGACACTGTGACAGCCTTTCCTTTCTCAGCACTGTGGCTTCCAGCAGTACTTGTTCTGTAAACAATCTTGAAAAACAGCACTCTGCATTTTCTATGACACAATGCAATATATCAACCTCCCAAAACACCAGATAAGGCCAACTGAGAATATTCCCCTTCCTTAGTTAGCCTTTTTCCTCAACTTACAGAGGAAAATCAATTCAGTTCTGTAGTGAGTGGTTTTGCAAATTTCCCATAATGAGAGAAAGAAAATAAAATGCCTGAAGAGCAGAAAATCGAAATTCTAAACCTTTGATCCCGGATTTGAAGCTTATCTATGCAATTAGAAGTGCTTTTCGCCACAAAGGGAAGAGTCACAGGAAGAAAGGATGGCACACAGCACAAAGAATTTATCTGCGTAAAGACTGAGAAAATAGTGCTTCAATGGTCTTCACAGTCACACAAATCCTTCCTCAAGAGTAAACAAAGCACATGAAAAAAGTGAGAGAGAAAGAAGGAGAATAACATCAAACAAACAGACAAACACTTCTAAACAATTTCCTCCAGGTTATCTCACTGGAGGCAAAATTTAATGCTATCCCCTCAGGGAGGCTGTGTTCCAAGGAGGGGCTTCCCAGTGTGTAGGAGCCATTTATAGGGATGGGAATACGGCTTCAAGCTGTATTTTTTGTGTAGTAACATCCTCCTGGCTTGAGAGATTGCTCACAGCCCAGGAGAGCATTTGATTGCTATTTGTTAATGCACATTCCCATAGCCAAGAAGAACTTTTCTGTCCTGGCAGACCCCATGCATGGACTAGATGTTGTCAGAGAAGGAGAGAATTTAATGCAACTTCTCTGGTGGAGCATAAACATCCACATGAAGAGAAATCCATGTTGAATGATCCATTGGTATTAGTAACATTTCCTTGTGTTGGCAGGGAGGGTTACAGAAACAAAATCAGTCTTGCAAGAATTGTCTTTGAGAAAGTATTGGGCAGTATTGGAGCTTCTGCCAGTGCTACCTTCCAGCCACTGACTCCTTGGTGTGTGGCCAGCAGGTGAAGTCTCAAGACCTTGGGCTTAGCCACGTGCTGTGCATGGATGCCTATGTAAGGATATTGCAAACAATCATAAGCTTGAGTTCATGTGGCAGACAGAGATCTCCTCTTTCACATCTTTTTTTTCTTCTCTTGATGATGATACAGGAATAATTTTTTTAATATGTGGAAGAGTGCTGCTGGTGTGTACTGCTGATGGCTCATCTCAGAGAGGTGGGATTCTCACTGAGATGATGCCTGTGACTCCCTTTCATTGAACAGTTACATGAAGCTTTTTTTTCATCCTAAACTGGAGAATGCTATTCAAGACGGTTTGCAGCTTGAACTGGAGCTCAAAAGTGTCCTCAGCAGCACAGTTGGTGGCTGTAATTCTTTTCTGTAGGGAGGAGGAATAGAAGAGGGTAAAATTTTTATGGGACTTTTTGACTTGAGAATGTGCAGTGACTGAATTTTCTGAAAGGTTTCTGTCTTCAATACCCACTTAATCTTTCAGCAAGTGTAATTTACCTCTGAGAACAGGTATTGAACAAAAATATAAATGCTTTATTTAAAAGTATATGCAAATAGGGTACACTTCTGGGTATCTCTGTGTCCATTTTCTTTAGCAGAAAATGTCCTGTCTCCATTCTTTCTTTCCATCTCATAGATTTCCCAGCTTAAAAAAAAAAAAAAAAAGTAATCTCTTTATTTAGCTTAATCACTATAAAGTTATTGCGGCACATGAATAGGTATTGTTATTTGAATCTATTCAAGAAGTCAGAATGCAGATAGAATGAAGGCCCAAGTGCTCATTATCATAGAATCACAGAATCACAGAATCACAGAATCACAGAATGATTTGGGTTGAAAGGGACCACAAGGATCATCTAGTTCCAACCCCCCTGCCATGAGCAGGGACACCCTCCACTAGACCAGGATGCCCAAAGCCTCATCCAGCCTGGCCTTGAACACTTCCAGGGATGGTGCATCCACAGCTTCTCTGGGCAACCTGTTCCAGTGCCTCACCACCCTCACACGAAAGAATTTCTTCTTAATATCCAATCTAAACCCCCCTTCTTTTAGTTTATACCCATTACCCCTTGTCCTGTAACTATAATCCCTATGAAACAGCCCCTCTCCAGCTTTCCTGTAGGTCCCCTTTAGGTATTGGAAGGCCACAATTAAGTCTCCCTGGAGCCTTCTCTTCTCTAGGCTGAACAAGCCCAACTCCCTCAACCTGTCCTCACAGCAGAGGTGCTCCATCCCTCTGATCAGCTTTGTGGCCCTCCTCTGGACTTGCTTCAGCAGCTCCATGTCTTTCCTGTACTGAGGATTCCAGAGCTGGACACAGTAGTGCAGGTGGGGTCTCACAAGAGCAGAGTAGAGGGGCAGAATCACCTCCCTTGACCTGCTGGCCACACTATTTCTGATGCAGCCCAGGACACCATTGGCTTTCTGGGATACCAGCGCACACTGCTGACTCGTGTTGAGTTTTTTGTCAACCAGCATCACCAAGTCCTTCTCCTCAGGGCTACTTTCAATCCATTCTCCGCCCAGCCTGTAGCTGTATTTGGGACTGCGCTGACCCACGTGTAGGACCTTGCCCTTGGCCTTGTAGAACTTCATGCAGTTTGCACGGGCCCACCTCTCAAGCCTGTCAAGGTCCCTCTGGATGGCATCCCCTCCCTCCAGTGTGTCAACCACACCACACAGCTTGGTGTCGTTGGCAAACTTGCTGAGGGTGCACTCAATCCCACTGCCCATGTCGCCGACAAAGATGTTAAACAGTGCCCCTCCCAGTATGGACCCCTGAGGGACGCCACTCGTCACCGACGTCCACTTGGACATCGAGCCGTTGACCACAACTCTCTGAGTGCGGCCATCCAGCCAATTCCTTATCCAGCCAGTAGTCCACCCATCAAATCCATGTCTCTCCAGTTTAGAGACAAGGATGTCGTGCGGGACAGTGTCCACAAGTCCAGGTAAACCATGTCAGTTGCCCTTCCCTTGTCCACTGATGCTGTGACCTCATTGTAGAAGGCCACCAAATTTGTCATTCATGATTTGCCCTTTGTGAAGCAGTGTTGACTGTCATCAGTCACCTCCTTACTTTCCATGTACCTAAACATATCTTCCAGGAGGATCTGCTCCATGATCTTGCCCGGCACGGAGGTGAGGCTGGCCAGCCTATAGTTCCCTGGGACTTCCTTCTTCCCCTCTTGAAAATGGGGGTTGTGTTTCTCCTTTTCCAGTCGATGGGAACTTCACCAGACTGCCACAATTTCTCAAATACGATGGACAATGGTTTGGTCACTTCATCCACCATTATGCAATGGTGCTTCATTTATTGCTCACTGTCCTGTTACAGACGGCTAGACTGAGCAAGACTACAGTTAGGGAAGATCATAGAATCCTAGAGTCATAGAATATCCCGAGTTGGAAGGAACCCATAAGAATCATGAAGTCCAACTCCTGGCTCCAGCGAGGATCAGCCCAATCAGAGCAGATGACTGAAAGCGCTGTCTAGATGCTTCTTGAACTCAGTCAAGCTCAGTGTTGTGACCACTTCCCTGGGGAGCCTGTTCCAGTGCCCGACCAACCTCTTGGTGAAGAACCTTTTCCTGATCTCCAACCTGAACCTCCTCTGCTGCAGCTTGAATCAGTTACCTCATTCAGAGAAAAATGGAGTTACTGTCATACTCCAAACTTTCCCTGATTTTTGCTGTTAATTCTGTTATGACCTGTTTTATTAGAATATGCTTTTGGGGAAAAAAAAAAGTTTGACTGGCAAATGTCCTTGGGCAAGTCACAGTCTGCTGACATCTTGACCCTATCAAAGTTGCTTTGTTGATTACTGACACTAAGCTGACTGGCAGTTCCTTGTTATTTACACAAAGGATGTGGTAAATGCTTTGACTGTGGCTCTTCATTTGGGGATCACCTTCCTGGAGAACTCCACCATGTTGTAGTAGCTTTGGAGACCTGCTGCCAGCAGCAAACCACAACTCCCTGTTACTTACTGACCATGCTCAGGGGGCAGGGAGTGGCTTGAAATACATTTGCAATTGCTCGTATGGGGATACTTTTGTCCAGATTGTCCCCTCTGAGGTAAAAGAAGTGTCAGAGGTGGCACAGGGTGAGAGGCTGATATCAGCTTCTCCTGACTCATGTTGGGTAACGAGTAGACAGATCTATGTACTGAGGCTGCTTCTTGGCTGGTAGAATTCGCAGTATAATTCAGTCCATCACATTTCTGATGCCAGCTTCTTTCTGTATTATACTTGTCTTGCCATCAAAGGCTCGGTGATCCCCTATCCAGTGCTGTGAAACTGATGGATTCTGCAATTTAAGATTTTATGGCAGTTCTCTGCTACTACTAAAATGAGATTGGAGAATAGATTTCAGGTGTCCAGAGATGAGAATCTGGAAATGAATCCAAACTGTTCAAAGCACATTTAGGTATCCATGCACCACTCAGCTAAAGGATGGAAGTGTACCTCCTGTGGCATTCCTTTGACGCTGGTGAAACCATAGAGGTTTAGGGTTAGCTGGGTTATTTATGCATTCTGTACATCGAAAAATGGATGAAGCAGACTGTATTTGAAATTTCTCCTGTATGTTATCATAACTCTGAGCTTCCTGGCTTTTAAAAATTATTTTTGAATAACTGGATCAAACTGAACTAGGCTTTCTGCCATTGTGTTACTTATCTGTTCTGTCTAATGCATTACAGCTTAATGGAATTTGTTACCTACAATATAATCAATCATTGTAAGAAATATAAAGTAGCATTTGTGGCGGTTTTTTAATGGGTTTTCTCAATATGCTTTTTGTTTGTTTTCCCCTATCATTTGTTTAACTGAAATGTCAGTTTTAACGCTACAGAAAATCAAAAGTGCATTTTCCAGTTCCAAAGAGATGCAATGAACTTTTCTTGACTTGCCCATCAGGCCCATTGGATGGCTTCTCAATGAGGCAATCCGGAAGCTAGATAAGCCGTTTGATGGTGGCTTCAACAAACTGTGGAAGGGTCATCAGCTTTCTGAAATGCAGTCAGTCTGAGCCATGGAATTGACTGAATCAGGCACAGATTTACCAGAGGCGTAGGCATATCTTGGCTACGGCTGGTGAGGTTGTACAGCTTCAGCTTTCTGCAGTTGGCTCAGACTGGCGGCATTGTCTGTAATTAGAAAGAAAACAATGTTTTCATTACAAGCTGTGGTCATAGTCAGCATGATCTTTTGCATTGCTCTGAGCCAAGTAATGCAGCCTGGGAATAACATATATTATCTCCTCTGTGTCGCACCTCCAGAGATTATTTTCTTCATTAGTTCTGAAGTTTCATAACAGGGGAATCGGTGACATCAAAACCAAGGTTGAAGAACTGTTTCTTTTCAGCTTTTCTCCCTGCTTGGGTTTATTTAGCTGATAGCCAACAAATAGCAGACAGCAACAGAACATGGAAAGAACAATTAGCACGGAAAATGAAAAGCCTGCTGTCTACTTCCACTGCCTCTGATACCAAAAACAGTGAGTGCAGAGTCTAATTGGGTATAAATTGAGATGCTACATCACAGAAGAAGGATATATTGTTAATGTATATGGACTAGAAGGTACAAAGAAAATCTTTCCATCTTTGCAGAAAAACTGGCAGAAAAATGGGAGCTGGTTAGTGAAGAGGGCAGGGTGTAATCCCATTTCACATGTGAATACTTGGCATGCTTTGGAAGGGCATTCCACAAAGATGAACTTTAGCTAGGGGCTAATCTCCAACTGGAAAAAAAGAAACTTGTCTAGGGACAGTCTGGAAAGGCTTTTAATTTGGGTGTTCTGAATCTTGCACTGGGGATGGCAGGCTCTCCACTGGCAAAGGAGAAAGCCCAGCAGGACGGCTGCCCTGTGCCTGCAATCAGCCTGTTGGAAGATTTCTCTTAGCCTGTATTTCTGAGCTTATGTGTGTTCAATGCACCACTTGGTGTCTGTGTCAAAGCCTGTACAGTTTGCCGTACATTTCACCAGCAATTGTGTTTAAGGTATGTAAATAATGTTGTCAGAACAATGAACCGAGAACACTTCCTAGAAATACAGTGGAGAACATGATTCTGGCAAAGCCCTTTATTTTTAAGTTTTCAGAGTGAGATTTTTTTCTTTTCTATTTTAAAAGAGCTTCCAAACAGTAACTCACGCCAGGAAAAACAGAGCCATTCTCTCAATGACAACAATGCTCATTGTGTTTTCTGTAACAGATGCCAGGATTTTATCACCAGGCCAGACATTAACCCCCTTGGTATCATTCTGAAAGGAAGCATCCGTGCACTCCTCTGACTTATATTCCCTATGGTGCTTCATTATGCCTCCTACATTTAAAGCTTCATGCGTACTTCCTTGCACAATACCTCAAGAAGATCTATAGAGCTGACCTTATTTTTTTCCTCTCCTTTTGAAAGGGAGAATTTGTGCTTTCTGGTTTCCCATCAAACATGTATAAGAAAAAACCCAGAAATACAAAGGATTTTTTGGTGGTTTTTTCTTTTTCTTTTCTTTTTCTGTTATCGTGTGGATAACTAACAGAAGTTTACTGTACAAGTATCAACAGAGCTTGTCCACAAAGGACACATTTTTTCCACAGAATTATCTATTCAGGTGATACCTCTTCCAGTCAACAGATTTCAACATGTGGAAATCTGAGACCAGCAATTATATATTTATGGCGTGGAAAGGCATTTTAGAAGTACTCCCGACATCCCTTCTATGTTTAAGATACTGCGGTCATACAGTCTCTGGCAAGTAAAGTGTGCAAGGAAAGTCTCTGCTTATAACTCCCTGAGCACCACAGCGAAGAAGAGAGGGTGATCCTCTAGCTGCCACCTGGTTTCAGTGAGAGGGATGTGCTTCACTGGCTGCATATTTCTCTGTCTACTTTGCAGGAACGCCTGCATCTATAGGACCAGTTCTGAAAATATTACAGTGACCATCTTATGCAGCTACTACTGCTCCTCTGAAGGGATTACCTGATGTGCAAAAGTGTCAGTCAGCACTGCTAATGTACTCAAGAGAAACTTCTGCAAGGTTATGGTTGGCTGTAGTTACAAAGGGCAAACTATCGTCATTAATTACTATTATTATTGTGTTCTCATCTAGGGGTTTCCTTCAGGTTGCAGCGATGTATTAGACCTATCTGGGTTATTGGTATTTTTGAAAGGAAAGATTGAATAGGGTGACTTTTGAATAGAACTATTTATTTAATACACAAACTTTTTCTTTTGAGGAGTGAAGAGGTAAAAATGGATGCCACAGAGAAATATAAAATGATTCATATTATAGAGACAGTAGAAAACAGCTAGAATCTCCTCTTTGCACAATCTCTTACAAAAAAGAGACGGACGCGCAAGAGAAAATTGGATGAAACTGAAACATGCTCATTTAGATCCACAAGAACAAACCCAAATGCAACACGAAGTTAGCCCTGGGAACTCACAGTCAGGGGGTATAACTGAAAGAAAGTAATCAGTAGGATTCAGAAAGGAAGGCTCAGGAATAAAAATATCATTTGCAGTCACACTGGGTAGGATAACAATTATCTGTCCTCATACTTCAATATATGAGCTGATTACCAGCTGGGGAAAGTTTTAAATTTCCCCTCGAGCAGTAGTATTACACAATTGTCAAGTACACTATAGGGAATTTAATGTTTTCCTCTGGAACATCTGCCATAGAGCACTGCCTGAGAAAGGATATGGAACCAGACAGATCACTAGGCTATTCCAGTGTTAATAAGTCTCAAAATAATTTTAGCAGGATTACGTGTACTACCACTTTGCAAATACTTGGGATGAGACGGGCCAGATATGGATGTGTATGTGCACAGTGGTGTGGATGTTTATGTGCACAGTGGTGTGGATGTTTAAAAGAGCTCAAGAGATTACTTGGAAGGACTACATTTGATTTAATCTTTTCCTTTTTTTTTTTAAATAATTATTTGGAAGATATTTCGAGCTTGTTTCAGGCATAAAAAAGAACATTAATCTGTCAGGTTAATATCAAAATACAGATCTGCTATCTTAGCTGCCCTTAGCTTAAGGAAAAGAAGAAAATATTTTAGAAATGAATAATTAAACCAGCAGCAAACTAATATAGACACTGATTTTCCATAAATCTATTGATATTGTTACTATTGCTCTTATTATTTCTACTTAGAGAGATTGATACCAGTTTTTATCATCCTTCTAGGTGTCTTATCGAATTCTGGTGTGTGCAGCAGAGCTGATAAGAGATGAAAAATACCACCCTTGAGATCTCCATGGATTATATTTATGCATGGCTGTTCAATGACAACCAGTCACAGAGAGCTGGAAAGTACTTTTATTGTTCTGGCGAGACAGCTGCTATTCTTCTTCCACCAGCAGAGTAGAGAAGGATGCACCTGCCATTGTGGGAGAGATTGAAATTTAATTTCTTGCAATTTTCAAACTGCATTGGTGTGCAAAGGGGCCATCTTCAGGGGATCAGGAGGCCAATGAAAGGAAAGAAAAAGGAGGGAGTAGATGACCTCTTGGCCTTGGAAGCTAATGTTGAAATAAGAAGTAGGAGCACACGAGAGAGCATGCAGGAAATTTAGTGAATAAATAATCCTCTGACTGAGAGTAGCAGGGAGGCATGAAACAGCTCAGGTTTTGCTAATTTTGTATTGTCTCAATGACCTTTCATGGAGCCTCATCCTGGGAGGTGGGAACAGCCTGCCTCCTGGAGAGAAGTGTATGTCAAGAGCAACTCCCTGCCTTGGCGATAGTGCTGAGCAAGAGAGGTCTGCAAAAGTTTGTGTTCCCACCATCAGTCTCTTCCAACATTTGGCCTTGCTTTCAGTCTCTCATCTCTCCTTAAGGAACAGAAAGCAATAATGGTTTTTGTATTTCATGCTCCAGTCTGCACTAGGGTCCCAGGTTGCCTTCTATCATAAAGGTCTTTGGCCTGGAAGGGGCTTACTTAGAGAACAGCTGGGACCATTGGTCAGTTGGAAACATCTATCAATGTCTATCTTCTCACCTTCTCTTTTCATTCTTCCCACTGCTCTTATTAATTTTTTTTTCTTCTTGTCTTTCTCTTTTAGAGTATTATTCTTGCCCAGACACAATGAAGAGAGCATCATAGAATCATAGAATGATTAGCATTGGAAGAGACCTCGAAGATCATCTAGTTCTAGCCCCCTGCCATGGGCAGGGACACCTTCCACTAGACCAGCTTGCCCAAAGCCTCATCCAACCTGGCGTTGAACTCTTCCAGGGATGTGGCCTCCACAGCTTCTCTGGCCATCAAAGTATGGGTCTTATGTATCTTCAAGACTCAGCAACCATGAGGCAAACAAAAAGAATCTAAAGCATATTTGGTAGAAAACAAAATAACAAAACTAAATTCATGTAATGGCTCTTAAGCAAGTTCATTGTATTGACAACTTCGGTTCCACTTTACTACCATGCTTGCATTGACTTTATGGACGGTCATATATTTAAGCAGATTCATAAGTGAACCGCAAAGCCATTTCACGAAAGTAAATAAAGCAACTTGGTTTAAAATGACATTTGTAATGGGTGTAAGACGTTTAGCAGAAAGGTACCATGTGCATTATTCTGAAGAACTTCGCTTATTCATTTAGTCAGTTAAAAGAGAAGAAGCTGGACTATATATCTGTCTCTATTTATATTTTAAATTTGGATATGGTCACATAAAATATTGTGTTTGGGTACTTCCGAATGCGATGAAACAAAATTATATTGCCCAGTGCTTAGTCTGGGTCTTTGCTTGATTATATGTAAACAAGGCTGATCTCCTTTTCCTTTACAAAATAGATCATCACCTCTCACTGTTATCTGGATTGTAATTTTGTTTTCAACCGTCAGCAGCTGTACATAATGGTATGTCTTGTGTGGGTATGCCAGACAAATTACATTACTTAGTAACTGTTTTTATGTACTGTCTGGTGTAATCGAAGAACAGTGGCTTGAGCCTAAACAGATTCTGAAGAGTGACATATTACCCAGATACATCTATGCACAGGGGAAAGGCTGATCCTACATTTTCAGCACGGTATATGGTTCAGAGCAAGGTCTTAAGAGAAGCGTCTGAAGGTGAACATTCTCGCTCCAAGGAGAAATTCCTAACTACTGGGATAGAGAGGCTTGAGGCATTGAGTAGTTCTACAAATACATAATGTGTGGATTCATGGAAAGGCACCAGAATGTTTCTCTTCCCAGAAAATTAGCCACCTCAGTGAGTGACAGCTTATAAAGAGAACGTGAATGCTGTGTTACTGCCCAATAGGTTTTAGGCCACATTTTCCCTCCTGCTTTAGAAGTCTTGTTTCATTACTGTGAGCCTTGAGAAATAAGTGCCTGGACCCAAGAAGTTGATTATTGCAGCCTAAATTAGACATCTTGCTACCCTATAGTGCCATCAGAGATCTGTCCAGGGAGAAAGGCACCTCCAAAGGCTGATTCAGAGTCCTGAGGTGAGTACTACTGACCCAGGGCATTGGGAGACTAACTCCCTCTCTACGCCCATACAACCCAAGCTGCCTACCAGCCCGCTGGAAACCGCATGTGCAATGATGTGTCTGAATAGTGACTGACTGACAGGCACACGATGTTTTCCTCAGTCTGTTCAAGAAAGGGAACATCCTAGAGATATCAGAAGACCTTCTTTACAGAAACAGTATAGTGGCATGTGTGAGGACTGGAAATCTTGCAGTCTGGCCTTCATACCCAAGACTGACAGTTTCTGGAGGCAGTCTTCTAATAGAGCCCATTTAGTCACATTTACATCGTATCTCCCTCATCGTCCCTTAAACAGAACATTCCCACAGGACTTGTGCTGCTGTACACAAATCCCATTCCCCCACTACCCAGAGATGTCATCTTTGTTAGCACTTTTCCTACCTCCACCTACTGAAGGATCTTTCAAAAGAGCAGACAAAGGCATTCAGAATATAAATGATAAATAATGCTGTTCAGTGATTCCAGAAACCAGCAAGGATGTCTCCAGCAAATGTTCATGACCTCCTACATGGAATTGTGGAACTGAGGCTCAGGAACAGGTGACCAGTGATGAAAAACTTGTCAACTCTTTTGAAGTTCAGGTCGTCTTGTCAGGTAAAATGAAGAATTAAATCCACTCTATTTTTCCCCTTTCTCTTTAATATTATGAACAGCCTCAGGCTTTCGTGTCTGGCTAAAGCCATCCCAGAATGCAGCACGCTGGGATGTCAGGAATACCTGCATCTCTTGCAAATCTTTGCCATTACAGAGCTTTCTGGGATAATGGCACTGTAAATAGATTATCTTATTCTGACAAAAGACCAGAAATGAGAGGTCTTCTTAGAATTTGGAATTTCCAGACAGGTAAGATGGATGAAAATCTCCTCATGTTGTTCATGTTGCCCATGGTGGGGAGAAGGACAATCAGCAGACTTGTCAGTTACAAATTTGATTTTCATTTGCGTTTTACCACTCTCTGTGCTTTTTCTCTATGCTTACTTCCTATGAATATGGAGTGGTCCCTTGAACACGAGTAAGATGTTTCTGATGTCTCCAAGACCAGCATGTATACATTAAAGCTTTCTTTCATGAATCAAAGCAAACTCTGGAATGAAGCTGCTATCTCATTCCACAGTTGTTGGCATTCTCCCATAATGGAGCTTTCCCCTTTGGCGTACATTAGATAACGCCATACAAACATCAACTGAGTGAAAGGAAGTTCATACAAGAAGTGAGAGACACACAAACATGCAGATTTTCGCATTTGCCTTTTTCAGAACAAGAGGGTTTTAATACTGAAGAAAAATACTTTGGAAAATTATCTAAGCCAGATAAAATGTTTTATCTGAACTCTCATGTGGAGTAGTACTTTATGAAACAATAGGTGGCAGCTGAAAGGAAAGGTAAAATGTACGCTGATAGGCTTGTTGGATTTGGACAACTTATTTAAATCATGCCTTGACTACAAACAGAATTCTGGCTTGTGGGAAGCTGACTGGTAAAACTTTGCTTGAAAAATGATAAAATTTAACAATTTCTGAAAGCAAAGAAACATTCCAGGCTTTTATAAGGCCATTTCCAGCTCCCAACTAAACAGTAGCGATGAAATGTCAGACAGCACACAGGATAAAGCAGAGAGACTGGGGTAGTGGGCTATTGCCACTGACATCTACATCTGTTTCTCTTCTCCAAAAGAATCAGGTTAGTCCTTTTGTCCTGCTGGCTGCAAACAGAAAAAAAGCTCTAAAAAAGAGAATTTGGAAGTCAGTATGGGAGGAGGGTGCAGAGCAGCTTCAAATCACTTCTGGGGCATTCTCAGTTGCAGGTAGTGTGTGTTGCACGCTGCTTCACCGAGCAGGCAGCCCTGGCTCTCAGAGGCCAGTCCCTTTTTGGGAGATCATCAGCTTCAATGACTTCTAGGGGAGGGAGAAACCAGAACATCCAGAAAGATGCAGATACTGCTTTTCCAGAAATGAGCTAACTTTAAAACAATAAACTGGAGAAGATTGGGTTCTTCATTCACTGGATAGAATTTGTCTTTCTTTTATTTTAAGAGAACGCTTTTCTGACAAAATAGAAATGGTCAAAAGAAATAGGAAAACGGGCTTCTGCAATTCGATATTATTTTGCTATGAATATTCAGAACTTGAATTAAAACATTATTTCTGTTAAAATCCAGCTACTTCTTGAATAGTTTCAGATTTTTTTGACAACACTCAGAATCCCTAAAGTGATAAAAAAAGGAACTCAGTTGAAAATAAATATTTGTTATTAGAAGACATGATTTCCAGATCAACTGTAGCTACCGTAAAGCTGCTCTCATTGTTCTGACTCCTTTTTGGAAATCCTAGAAGAACAATATGTGCTCCCTCTAAGAAGTGCTATTTTTTTCAAAGACTCTGTCTTAAAAGAGAGATATTTGGATCATTTGGAATTGTAGCCTCTACCTAAAATGTCAAATACATTTCACTAGCTAGGAAACAAGACATAGTTCAGCAGTTTAAGCATTTTTCAAAAGCAACATTGCCCCACTATCCACATTTCCCAGTCATTTTGCTAGAACATTCTGACAGGGTGGAAGGGAACTTTATAAGCAACCTTTGGGTACTGGCATTGATGTTTATTTGATAGTTATTACAAACTTGATCTTTTGAACTGCAAATAGGTGTTCTAGGGTTAAATAAAATATAGTGTATTTCTGCACCATTTTAACATTATTCTTCCCAAATTATATGGATACTAAAAAATAGACTTTAATGCTTTCCACAATTCTATTTTCAGGTAAGTTTGTGTAAATGATATATATATTAAATTTTATTTTAAGGCAAACTCTTGGTCCATAAAATGAGGGGATCTTTTCCTTTGGTTTTAGTTAGATAAACAGGACAGGACAAAATGCTAAAAGCTGGTCCGTCATGTATACAAGTTCTACTTCCACTCTTACTGAAAAATCTGATTAAGGGGAAAGAGTTCAGACGAGCTACATGTAAACTGAAAAGAGCTAAGCAGATCCAGTATGGCTAACAGGAACTCAATTAACCAGTATGTGTAACTAGAAATCGACATTGTCTCATGATGCAGACCATTATGTAAAGAAAATTTACCTGGCCTGACCCTGATAATCTCCAGGTACAAATATGTATACAATATTACTGCAGATAACAGAAGTGACAAAGAAAAGTGTGGAAGGGTATGAAGAAGATGAGGCGCTTTATATGACAGAAAATAGGAACAAAGACCTCAGAAGAAGACAAATATTGTTATCAGAAAGACCTTGGCGCAGGAGATCACGAGTGTGAATCATATAACGATTAACAATTTTCAGTAGGGTCTGTGCCAAGCTTGGGTTTGATCAGTCCCGTTTGTTACAACACCTCAGTTGTACTGCGTAATCGGACAGCAGACTTCCACTGCTTAGGCACGGCCTTCAGCCACATGTCGTATTATCAGCCAATCTCACTGGCGTAAAACGATTCTGATGTAAACCAATAAAACCCCCAAACCAACATTATCCTTAACATCCTTTGGTGTGTTGAGGCGTACGCATGGGCAGCTCTGTCAGCTGCTACACATTCCTGTGGCTTGCGTTGTCTGAGGTGAGGGGAAGAAATCAAATTCAAATTCCCCCAAAACTTGAGAGACTTAATGCTATGATGGATCAATAAACTGGCAAGCAAACATTTGACAGATTGGTAAACTACCTGAAAGGAAAGAGGATCTGAATTTCAGTCACATGTATTGGAGATAAAGAAAATAGACCTGCTGAAGAAAACAAGCAAATGCTTTGCTGACAAGCACATATACATTCACCGTGCAAAGCTCTCTATAAACTAGATAATGTGTTTTAACAGCAATGTGGTTATATGGCAAATACACTTGGGTATAACAGCTTTCTCTGGTGAAAATAATATCCATTTGGAGAGTTATTTGATAATGCATTTATGAGCAACTCTAATGGTTTCAGCAGAATGTAGATCTTAATTCTGACTGCTTTTTTTCCTTTCAAATATGATAATATTATAGTACAGCCACAGATAATCACAGCTGATAACAGAATCTTCTTCTTGTAATAGACTTTGCATCATCTTCCTGCGCCTTTTTTTTAAGACTCCATTTTTTGTGCTAGTGTCATTCTAATAATAAAGTGGATGATAAAACAACTCAGTTCTATACAGTAATTTCTTTCACCCAGTTAGCTCTCAAGATGAGCTCTAGGGAGTTTACAAAATCTACATGATTTTCCATTTCAGCAGAACAACAAAACTGTTACATCGAGTGAAATCTTTCTGTTTTAGCTGATGAAAAAAATGCATATTCCATCTGAAATCCCAAATCACTTCCCTTTGTTTTCTGGGGTGTAGAAGTAATTTCCCAGGATTTCAGTGTTATGATTTTCTACTGACTGCAAGTAGATAGCTAGCTATTTCTGAAAAGATAGGCCATCAAAACATGAGTGCTTTTCAATAATAAATCTTAAAGTAGCATCATCTTAATTTTTAAGTAGACTTTATTTAGAAAATTGAAAGAGAAAAAAATGGATTTTTTCAAAGAAACTAGAATAGAAATCATTCTAAGGATGTTTTCTTACTTGTCATGGATTTTCAGAAATACCAGGAAGACATGGAGAAAGCACCATGATCTTCAAAAATCTAAGTATTTACTGTTGATCTACTATATTCTTTGGAAAGATAGTCCAGGTCTGCTGCCACTGCCACTGCCACTCTGTTTTGTCTGGAGAAGAGTGAAGTCACTGACTCTGCAAGATCAAGAGGGGCTCTAACAGGGTGAGATACTGCTAGGCATTAAGTATTTTTGTGCCCACATACCCCAATCGCTGCATTGTCATTTCAGATGAATCATCCTTCACTACTGTTTTCTTTGCATTAAATGATGATAAATATTGTAGAATGTACCTTGTACTTTATGACTACTACTTCAACACTATCGTTTCCATGGAGGTAGGATGATTAGCTCATTGCATTGACTTACTGCCCTGATTTTGTTTTTTCCTCTTTTGCAACACCCCAAATATTTGATAGCTTCCCAGGTGAAGAAATCTCTATTCCACATACTCAGTTTCAACAGATTTCCCTATAATTTCTGTTTGAGTTGATGCAGCTCTTGTAAAGAAAGGCATCCAAGCTTAAGTTAGATTTTAAGTGATAGTGAATCTGCCAAAATATTAGGGAAACAGTTCCAGTGTTTGACTGGGGTCACCAGTGTCCTATTTATTTCTGTTTTCCAGCTACAACTAGTTCAAAGTTTGCCTTTTTCAGTCTCCTGGACCCACACCTGCTCTCCTCAGAATTCATAAGATAACAAATTACGTCCCTGGGCACTGTTTCAGCCAGTTGTCTAAGCCCCCTAGGGCAAATTTCATCAGAATTTGTTGATCTAAAGCAATCCAACTTAGGTAAATAATGTAGCCTGGTCTATTCTCTACCCTTTTCTTTCCCTATTCTAACTTGAGATCACATTCCCTTGTTACTGACATTAAATATGATATCTGCTTGATTGCCATTGACCTTGTTATTGAAGAAGGGAACAAACCAGGAATTAAACATTTCAGCTTAATTCATCTGTCACCTTTTCTTCTTCATACTACTGATCTTGTTACTGATTGACTATGACTCATCTCTTTTTGTTCATTCTGTACAGTGCCCTTTCTTCTCTTGTCCCCACATGCCTGTGCTCTTCTTTCACACTCATCCTTATTACTCTGTCTAGTTTCCACCTTCTTACTGTGCCGCTCTTAGGTTTGAGATCATTGAAGAACCTGTGATTTTAGCCAACAGGGCTCCAACTATGATTTTCATTTTCTCTCCACACTGAGATAGCTTGTGCCTGAGTCCTTACCATTGTTCAGGAAATTACTGGCTCTCCTTACCCGTTTGGGGTTTTTTTAATTGTCTCTTTGGGGATTTTATCTTCTAGTCTCTGAATGTATGAAGTACGCCTCTTGAATTTCACTGACATTTTTGCTATTCCTTTCCCCTCCTTTATAAAGATCATGAACTCTTACAGTTTCACAGTGATTTTCACCTAAGTTGCCTATCACCTTTTTATTCTCAGCTAGTCCTTACTCACATTCTTTCCTCTCACTGTTTCCAGCACACACAGAATTGTCATCTCTCCATATCATGCTGTTTTCTTTTCCCAAGGGCCCAAGCAGACCCTGTCCTTTTGATGGACAGCTTACATAAATCTTCATCCTCTTGATCATCTATTCATGGTGATCTGTCTCATCCTTCATTGTAGTTCCCGTGCTTGTTCCCCTTTCTATTGTTAACACTAATTCATCAGGTTCACCCTGGGATTTCAAATCACTCTTCCTCGCTTTCCCCACATATTCTTAACTAACAATCTGTATTCCTTGTAGCAATTTTTCAGCACATGAATTATGCCACTAAGTCTATATTATGCCAAGAAAATCACATTTTTATCATGTTGTAAGAGTATAATTTCTGTTTGTTCTTGCAGTGGTCTGTACACACACAAAGTTTTCAGCTGACTGAACTACTACACTTTTTTTTTTGTTCCTTTTATGATCCTGTCATCATATGTGACCAAGGAGCTCTTCCTAGAAGTCTCATTCAGTTTGTCCTAAAACAACCCCAATAAGGTTAACAAAGCTCATGTACCATGGTAGGCTTCATGTTTTTTAAAGGTGGACTGCACTGTTATCAGTAGGAGGTAGAATATCATATTGAGAACATCAAGGTCTTCATTATGATACCAACATTTCACCATGCATTAAATTTCAGAACACATTTGTACTTTTTTAATCCTTTATCCATGACTGAAGGGATTATGAGGGCAGATCAGAAAGCCAAATTCTTTTGCCTCTTCTTCCTGAGACATTTTTGGTCTATCTTGACTCTTGTCATTAACTCCATGTGGATAAACAGCACTTTGACAGATCACAGAACAAGTTACTCAAAGGTTTCTTTGCCAGTTGTGCCGGAATAAGAAGAATAATGTGATGGGCAGCACTTTTACGTGAAGCACGGATCTCCATTTTGCTTACAGTTCCTGATGGAACATGTCAGATGATTCTAGCATTAATGTTGATTCCAGTTCATAAGAAAATACAAGTATAGCATGCTAAAATTTAAGATTTTTTTTTTAACCCTATTAGAATTAGGTCTGAGATCAAAACCAAGCTTGCATGTTTGTTTTCTCTCTCTCTCGCAATTTTACCTCCCCCTCTTCTTCCCAGGCTCTTTTTTTTTTTTTTTTAAATAACAACTCATGGCTTATGATTGTGATCTCTTTAGACCCAAACCCTTCCATTCTTATTTATTCAGTGTTTAAGAAAAAAAAAAACAGGGGAAAAAAAAAGAAAAAAGGAAAAAGACCTAGTCCCAACTGGAGCCATTCACAGCTACTGTAATGTAAATAATATGTAGCCCAGACGTACAATGAACTGATGGACTGCCAGTACTTTCTAGGCCCACACACTTGGAGAGGGTGGAGGGTGCAGGAAATGATTAGGAGAGGGGAAAGGCAGAGCTCCACCAGGCAAGGCTGAGGTGGCTCTGCAGTTCTAACTGCCGTGAGTCCTGCTCAGGGCTGCCTTTGTGCACCCTTAGGGATGCATTAGCTGCTCGAGGCCGGCCAACGAGGCTGTTTCCACACTCACTCAGATTCTCTCTTACTAGCCTGAAAGCACTCACAGGTTAACGATAAATAAGAAGGACATAGTAAAGAAAGTGAATAAAACCCTTTCATTGAACTTAGAAGGACAGCAGCACTAGCTGTGTCAGTACCGGAAAAAAAAAAAAAGCAGCGTAGATGTCTGAAGCACCTCATAGTCACTCAAAGGATGAAGAAAAATATTTACTTGGGCTCTCAGCTTGGTTTCATTCACTTCTACAAGCTTGCATACACACTGGACTCAGTTGTGTTCTTTTTAAATTTAAAGCAAAAATCGTTTTATTGAGTCATCAGCTAGGAGAGACATGAACTCTTTCAGTCAGTGGGAGCACAACAGATTTTCCACAGGATTCTTTGAAAGTCTCATTCGTCTGGGCTGAACCCTCACATCTGGCAGGAGCACACTTCTGCTGACTCCAAGACCCACATCCAGGACATGAATATTCATCGTGTTACTCATGCTGCGTTCCTTTCCCTCTGATGTGTTTAACTCCCAGCACCAGGGAGACACTCCAGAGCAGCTGTGGAGCTTTTGCCAGATCTTACTAGTCGAGCTAAGCAGGAAATAATTTTCCTGTCCCATGAAACTTTCCAGTATAAGGCTTGCTTTTCTCTCTTTTTCTTTCTCTCTTTTTCTTTTCTCCTTTCCTTTCCTTTCCTTTCCTTTCCTTTCCTTTCCTTTCCTTTCCTTTCCTTTCCTTTCCTTTCCTTTCCTTTCCTTTCCTTTCCTTTCCTTTCCTTTCCTTTCCTTTCCTTTCCTTTCCTTTCCTTTCCTTTCCTTTCCTTTCCTTTCCTTTCCTTTCCTTTCCTTTCCTTTCCTTTCCTTTCCTTTCCTTTCCTTTCCTTTCCTTTCCTTTCCTTTCCTTTCCTTTCCTTTCCTTTCCTTTCCTTTCCTTTCCTTTCCTTTCCTTTCCTTTCCTTTCCTTTCCTTTCCTTTCCTTTCCTTTCCTTTCCTTTCCTTTCCTTTCCTTTCCTTTCCTTTCCTTTCCTTTCCTTTCCTTTCCTTTCCTTTCCTTTCCTTTCCTTTCCTTTCCTTTCCTTTCCTTTCCTTTCCTTTCCTTTCCTTTCCTTTCNTCTTTCTTTCTTTCTTTCTTTCTTTCTTTCTTTCTTTCTTTCTTTCTTTCTTTCTTTCTTTCTTTCTTTCTCTCTCTCTTTCTCTCTTTCTCTCTTTCTTTCTTTCTTTCTCTCTTTCTTTCTCTCTTTCTTTCTTTCTTTCTTTCTCTCTTTCTCTCTTTCTTTCTCTCTTTCTCTCTTTTTCTCTCTTTCTCTTTGTTTTTCCTATTCTGCTTTAGGATAAAATCTTGACTAACTGCAGGTTTTCAGCAAAGAAAACCAACAATAACCCTTATCCTCCCTAAGCCAAACTAAAGCAAATCAAATCAAGAAAATAAGCCTCAAATCAAGAAGAAAGGCAAATTTTCTGTGATTCAGGCCACAGATGTAAACTGGGATTTTTCACACCCAGAAAGAATGCCCTGGCACCAAGTTACCTTTTATTTCAGTAAATATTATTTCAGTCTGTTTGTCTCCTCATTTCATTCCCCACTTGAAATTCCAGCTTGAATCTGAGACCTAGTTTTCCCAAAAAGCTTCACTGAAACTGCTGCAATTTCAGATTCTAAAAAGTACACTATTTTTGTATTTTCATACACATGTAAGTATAAATTCCTGCCTAGCTTTACTTACAGTATTATTTAAGCTCTTTAAGAACATGTGAGAAGATTTTGGAAAGAACTACCAACCTAGCAAGTACTGCACAAGGAGGAAAAACATAACTCTACTTGCTAGTGGGGAAAATTCATTCATCTGTTGGAAGATTTCCCATGGTTACTTTCTTCGTGTCTCAAGAAGAATGCAACTTGAAGCACAATGATTGATATGATTTCTACAGGTTCTTTGTAAGATAAGTCATTGCATGCAAAAAGATGCTGTACAGCTCCCACAGTTGTCTATTGGAGCTTATGATAAGTGTGGGAAAGATGGCATCAGTTGGCTCCTCCTTAGTAATTGAAGAAAATGAGGGATCCTTCATAAACACCCTTGGTGACTGTAACCAGGACATGGGTGCATGGCCACCACCTTGCAGCACTAAAACAACTAGCAGACCTTGCCGTCAGCCTTAACAAAGCCAGGAAAGGGAGGTTTGTGAGAGGCTGGCAGTTCAACCCTTTACATGTTTTGAATACTCTAAATGAGTAAATAGCACTGGTTTTGAAATAAGTAATGTATTGCTATTATTATTAGTAGGCACGTAGACTAGAGGAAAATGAAGATGCTTGTATAAGATGAAGGGCTAATTAGCTCTAAGACACACAGAAAACCACCTCTAAAATCTTACTGACTAAAGAAGCAGCTGTTAATACTGGATAGTACAAAAGCAATGGGATGATGAACCTATTAAATATAATATAATGCATGTAACCACAAAAAAAAAAAGCAAAAAAAAAAAGAAGGCAGAAATCCTCACTGGCTTAGTCATTGTCAGGTTAAGTGAGTTTAATATTAAAAGGGATGGCTTCTACAAAAGGAAAGCTCTATTCAGGAGAATAAATCTATTTAGCTTTATCTTCCACTAGAAAAGACATTTCCCATTAAGACAACCCATAAACCTCCATATAGATATTTGACTTAGTCAAATATTTTGTATGACACTGAGCTATTTGACAGGATATTTGTATATAACCTGCGCTTTAAAGTACTTTTTAATATCTCATTAAAATTCCACTTGGAGAACATATGGCATTTACAAATTCATTTGTTATCTTGATTGATGGCACTTCAGTGAGCACTGTTTGAGTTTAAAACCAAAATACAGTCTTAGACCTAAGGAAGCAGACTGTGCAGGCTGAACTTTTTGTCGCTTCCCACAAACTGCCTCAGTATTTTTTGGCAGTGATTTTGTGAAACCCACCATGAGGGACAGATCAAACATATCTTTAAATATGTGGCCTCATAATAATTGTGATTATATGTGTGAGAGATAAAATAGATATTGAATGACTGATAACATTAAATAATGCATTATTAATATATCAAAAAATCTCTGGGAGAAATGGAAATACACTATACAAGGAGAAATGTTTCCATTCTGTCTGGGACCGAGGGAAGGCCAAACAATGCTTTACAAGTGATGCAGTTTGAAAAACAAGTTTTGTGAACAGTGGGCTAAACATGTATGTCAGCAAGGTACCATTAAGTGCTAGCTGAAAGAAAACGAAAAGTTTTTAAAGCAGTTGGCCAATACACACTTTGAAAAAGCAAAAGAAATCTTACCGTCAACAACAGCTGAACTTCCTAAACCGTTTTGTGGGTCCTGCATCCTGAGTGTATCTCTGTGAGAGGGGCCTCCTTAGCATTTCAAAAGCTAGGCTTGCCATTTGCCAGGATTTCCATTATGGACAATGTCCAGACAGCAACAGACCCTGTCTTGCGTCCAGACACCTATCTCAGAATCTCCCTCTAGAGATGCCTTTTTTTTCTCTTGGTTATAGAGGGAAACCTAAATTCTCAGTTTAGACCAAACACTTGGATTTTAAATGGCTGCAACTAGCTGAAACAAATGTCCCCAGCTTGTAGATGTATGGACCAGGAGTTGGAGTGAGTGTAATACAGTTCAGTCAGCCACGTTCTTACTGCTGCTGCTTTGGGAACTTCTCCTCAGGACTGTTCAAGTATGTCCAGCATGCACGTAGCTTAGAAATTTTTGTCCCACCTCTGAAATGCTTTCTTTTGAACTGCATCTCTTTTTTCTTTTTTTTTTCTTTTCTTTCTTTTCTTTCTTTCTTCTTTCTTTTTTAATTCTCAGTTAGCTTGGATAGCGTTGAAGTAAGTCAAGAGAGAAAGGAAATGTGTCATACTATCCCTCCCTCCTTCTAGCACAGAAATTTGCAAGCACTGCTTTATTTTGGAGGTAAGTTTGGATGCAAATGCCAGGGACAGAATTAGGTATACAGCCATCTTTCAGACTGCACCTGGGCCTACTGCTTGGTTCCTCCTGCACAGCTTGATCCCTTACTTCACAGAATGTCAGGTAATGTCTTGAATTGCTTTTAGATTCAGTTTTAGGACTATGGCATTTTGCCCTGTCTCCAAGGGGGGAGCTACTCTTGCACCTCAGTAGATTAAGAAGGTCTCTTCTCCCCTAGAAAGTGAGGACAAGCAGAAGCTAGCTCAGTGAAGCCCTTATAGGACTGGGATCTTTGCACCTCAAAGCTTGCCAGGCTGAGGGATGCTGGGGATGAGCGGGGCACAAGATGACCATGCTTCCCTTCTTACTCTCTTGGGTCATGCCATGCTCCTGGAAGAGGCAGTACCTTCCCTGTAAGCCACCATCAACCTTTTGAAAAAGTTTTCTTAAGTATATGCACATAACAATACAGATGCAAAAAGGTATCCTATCTATATTATTTCCACAGCATTCCCCACAGGCCCCAGATGTTCTTTCTGAATGATGGTGATGATGATGGTTGCTGCAGCGGGAATTGCTGGAGGAGTTGTTATTGCAAAGCAGAGAAGTTCACAATAACAAACCACACCCCTCTCTGACACCATGCACTGAGTACATAGTACACCACAGGCTAAATTTATGCTTTCCTCAAGTTGGTTTTTAGCTGTTTTTTAATTCCCCTGGCTTAAAGCCATTATACGTCTTATTTGAGGTTTTGATGTGTTCTCACTAGAACTGCCACATGATTAAAGGAGTCTACATGTTATTAAGACGGGCCACGCAAAGTTCAGGGCTGCACACTAACGACTCAGCGTGGGTGATACGAAACTCTCAGGCTCTCTGACGTGGCATTGCCTCCTCCCACTATCCCCCGTTCCCTTCACCCCCAAGATCAGGCTTAGCTCACATTTCTTTTTAAAAAGCAGAACTTGAAGCCAGGTATTTTGCCACAAACATTTGCAGGCTCATAATCCAAGCAGTCGTAACTGAATGCTGTCTCTCACATGGAAAACAAATTCTGTACATGCTGTACATTCTTCAGTGCAAAATAAAATCCAGATGGCCTTTATTTTACAAAAAAAAAAAAGAAAAAAGTGGGGCAAACAGATGAAGAGACAGAAGTCCTTTCTTACTCACACTCATCTCTAAACCTTGCCAAAATAAAGTAACCGACAGAAAACTCTAGTGACTGGCCAAAGGCAGGCAGTTACTGAATTATGAGATAACAATATAAGGAGAAACATGTTCTTTTTAAAAATAAAAGGATATTAGCAGATGAAAATCAAGTAAGTATAGGTGTTTATCATTTTGCAGTCCAACAGAGTCAGTCTTTAAAACAGACCTGGCAAGCCTGGGGTGTGGAAAAGTCAGGTCTGATGAAGAACAGAGGTTGCTGTTGCAGAACAGTGAAAAAAAAAAAAAGAAAATGGAACAAGGTCATTTTGAGTGAAAAATGCAGACATTCTGTTCTTGATAAAGGCCAAGATGGAACACTTCATGGCTATCAAGATCCTTTCTCAATTTGTTTAAAAACAAAATTTAAACAAGTTTCCACCTAGTTTTGTGTTGGAGAGAAAAAATGGTCATTTCTGATAAATTGATGGCCTTCTTCCAGTCACAGCATCCTAAAACCAAGAAAAAATAAGAAATGTTTCCCAGTAACAGGTTACAATTAATTTAAGTTTTTCAGAAAATTCATTCATTCTTTTTCACAAATGGTGAAGACAGACATTCCTTTTAATTTTTCATCAATATGACACAGATACTTTTTTGAAACATGTTTTGAAATGTTTTTGTTTAATCATAGAATCACTAAGGTTGGAAAGGACCTCTGAAATCATCAAGTACAGAACTTTATAGCTGTTGTTTACTTCTGAGTTTATCTACCCCCCCTCATCTGCCTTCTCCCAATTTGCTTTTAAAAAGGAGGAAAGTAGAGGAAAAATAAAGAAAAAATAGATACGCTTTAGCCAAAAGAACATTCTTTGTCTTTTAAATTAATCTGAAAATTAGAAAAAAGATCAAGAGTTTTTGGTTTCTTTTTAGAAGTTCATTTTTCAATAATACCCCCCATTATGCTAAGAAGGTTTTGATCTAAATCTGTTAACAGCTTTGAAGATGAGCCAAGCAGTCAGTCCTCAGAAATTAACTTCAGTTAAGTAGAAGTACTAAAAATTTCATTTAGGTGGGATGGGAGGAGAAAAGAAGGGATCGGTACGTTCCAGTGTGGCAGGAGAATTACACAGATTAGGAAACTGCCATGGATACTGACTGTTATTATGCAGCTTGCCATGTTCTTTCAGTCATTATAAGTTTGCTTTAGATTAAACAGAGATACACAAACAACAACAAAAAATTAAAAATTTCAAGAACAATGCAGTGTGTGGTTAAGGGTAATACTGCCCTTCCTTTACAATAAGATCAACGTACATCGAGCACATAGTGCCAGCAAATGAGAATCTTCTGTACATTTAAGTATTTACATACTTTGTAATTTTCTGTGCAGCACAATATAGCACCATGGAGTCAAAGAGGGCTAATCACCACATTTAGAGTCTATAGAAATGGGACACTAATACCTGAAATATGAACGAATTGCTGGTGTTAATGAGGAAGGAAGATAATGAGACAATATTTTATATTTATATCTAGCACAACCTTCTTCCTGTACCACTCAGGGTGACTCATTCCTGGAACACAGGTCAGAGCTCCAGTCATCAAAAATATGTTAAACAATTCAACTTAATTACTGTTCTAAACTCTGATAAATAATTTCTAGTAGTTCCCAGTTGACTTCAAGACAGACACATAGAAAAATGAATAACGTAAAACATAACGAACAGTATTTGAAATAGTATTAAGACAAATATTAGACAAGAACTTTACCCTGGTTCTTAATGAAATATATGTTTCTGTGTTTGCAATTGTGTGTCTAAATACAATGCTTCAGCATACCATGTTCTGTTTTTGCCATTTATTAGATATATGCACATTCTTCCATAAGAAGAAATTTTTTTTTTTTTTTTTTTGGAGAGCTGATTTCTCTGTTTCTGCAGTGAAACCATTACTGTCCAAAATGGGCTACTGGTATTTACCCATATTATTTACCCATAAATACCTTAGATCTTATAGCCAGATATAAAACATAAATGTCATCTCTTTTCAAAAACAGTATTACAAAAAAGGGCTACTGAATGACATGGTCTAATACCAGGCATTTTAAATCACTTCCATCACTAGTGACCATCACACATATCTTCAGAGCTCTGGAAGAACAGCAGTTCAGAAACCTGACAGCAAATAAACCTGATAACAGATGAACAACAGGCAGTGCTCCAACTCTGAGATTAATAGTTGTCTGGCCCTCAGATATTGCTGAAACAGTAATGTGAGTGCTACAGAGCCAGTGATGATGGTATCAGCTTAAAAGCTATCCATTCTTTGTACCTCTGGTCTTACAGAGGTCTGCCTCATCCCCCAGGGCTCAGGATTCAACAGGAACATCGAAATCCGTGCTTCACCCAGCTCCGGCTATTGGATCTCTTTACCTGAGGGAGAAGCAGGGCTTCCGGCTAGCTAAGCAGTATATTGCAAACATCATAGACTGTGTATCCTGGCGAGAGAATCGCTTTCCTTCCAGCTTTACCTCGGAGTTCACAGGGTGCACCACAGTGTTCCAGGCACTGTAATAAGGGAGAGCTCCCCTGCCTTTTCTGATGAGTTCACATTTTGCTTGATCTAAAACATTGGAGTTTTATCCCTATTTTTAAAATAAAGTACAAGTTTAGAAGACTCCAAAAATGCCTAAGTGAAACACTGAATCCCCACTCCCTGCAAAAAACTGAACCAACCGACTAACGAACCAACCAAAAAAAAAAGTGACCCAAAAAAGCCCAAACCAAAACAAACCGGTCCACCTAACCCAACATGTTGTGGCAATTTCTAAATTCTCCTAACCCTTTTTTTGGTCATTTGTGAGAGGTGACAAACAGATCTATTATTTACAAACTTTATTTTTTTTAGCTTGTGTACATATATGTGCATGCATAGCGATGCATATGTAAACATACATTCATATACAAATATATATGTATGCATCTATCTGTAAGAAACACCTGCATTTCAGCAAATACATCTCTTAACCTTGCATTGCTCCATCGTTTAGTCATTGGGATTCACAGCTCAGCCCGTCATGGCAAGGTGCTCTCTCCAGCTCTGCTCATATAGCTCAGCTCTCAGGGGGTGGCTACCCCCCGGTATTGGAAAGGCAAGATCTGCAATGAGGGAGAGGTGTCCAGCAACAGTCTCATGCCATCCGAGGATGTCTCTGGCTTGTCCCACCCACCTGTGCTGCTTTGTACTCCGCAGGCTTGTTGCTGTCCCCACATCCGTGTCACTGCCCTTCTCCGTCAGACACTTGGGGAGGAAGCCTGGGATCCTGCTGGTAGCTCCAGGGCAGCTACGCAAGATCTGGAGAGCTCAGGGGACAAGGACCAGTGTTTACTACAGAGCTGAGAGACTTCTTGCCTGAGGGAAACAGCACAAGACTGTAGTTAAATGCCATCAAACAGCTAGAAATAGTTGCTTTTATTTGGGTCAGAGGTTGCCTATCTCTAAATTGGCTGCTGTGAAGGAGAAAATAAAAACAAGAGCTGTGAGTCACAGGTTGCTGAGGGAAGGGACACTGTAGAGGACTGTAATGAATTCCTCCCTGCTGCTGATATCCTCCAAACTACTTCTGGGCTGTAGTTTGATGAAAGCAATGAATGCTGATATTTCCATGTCCAGATACTTATTTAGCCGATATTAACAAACCAACGTGAGCTCAAACACATCATCGCGCTGTTTTGTATGCTCAGACCTGAGAGACCATCAGAGTAAACAGCACTGAAATGATCTGATTTCATACTCCTTAATGAGTTTGCCAGCTCTGTGCTCTCAGAGACCTCTCACGTGCACTCAGTATTGTACCAGGAATGAATAAGTAAGCTTTCACTCAGCGCCAGATCTCTGGAAAAAAAAAAAAAAAAAAAAAANNNAAAAAAAAAAAAAAAGAGATGGACATCCCTACCTGTAAATTATGAACTATGCAGGCAATTCTTAAATGTCCCGTTGAAGCTATGTTGCTAATAAAAACTAGCAACCTTAATATTCAATCACATTTGCATTATTTTTTTTCCTGTTTACATAGCTTATTAAAATTCTTTTCCTTACAAGGAGTCTTTCAAGAATTAGATGGCTAGACAATTTACAGAAAATAAACATTACAGAAATACATTTGCTCCAGTACAGCTGGAGTAAATTCCTGTTTTATGTAAGCCAGAAAGTGATTTGTATTTTCAGTAAGTAATTGTGTGTTTGGGGTTTTTTTTGTGTATCTTTATATTGCATATTCTATTGTCATGTACCCAGACTGTTTTCAGTAACGTTGCTGATTCATATTCCACACAAGTCCATCTATTTCTGTTGCAGCTTCTTTTGTTGAACATAGGATTCCAGACAAGGACATGCCATTGATTTATATAATATTATCATCCATTTGATAACATTTCTGTACCTTTGTTTGTAATAGTATGCAAAGTTGTTTGTTTTTATTAATGGAGTTATGTCTTCAGCACACATATTTGCTCAAGCATCCGTTCTGACTGATAAGATACCTTTGTGGATGAATAAAGTTATTTTGGATTTTTGACGTTTATATGAACACTTCTCAGCATTCCTTCTTCAACCTTCCATTTATCAATCCTGAACAAGTTGTTTGATGACACATTCAGCCACAGTATTAGATTTCTCTACCATTCTACAAAGATATTTGTGTTGTCTGGCAAAGGTATTATTTGACACCACAGGGAGAAGCTGTTTCATGTTTTTCTTTCTTTCTTTTTTTTTTTTTTTAAATTAGGTTACATTTCAGTGACTAATTGTGTTTGAAAGAGCCAGGCAACAGTTTCGGAAGTTTGGTCCCCTAAGTTTTGTGATTAAGTTCAAAGAAGAAACACAATGAATTTATTGAAGACTCACAGAGTCTAATCTAAAGGTCAGTGAAATAAATTTGAGGCTTTTAATTTTATTTTTTTTATTTTACCTCAGTAAGCATCATATGAGGCCTTGAGACAATAAAGTTGTCATCTGCAGTGAAAATCTGTGCTTTTATATATAAATATTCTATGAGAAAGCAGAAAGCCAGCAGGATTAAGTCTTTTTCCATCATTTCCAATGTAACTGGAACTGCCTTTTGGAAGTAATTTTGGAAATTACTTTGAAAATCCCACAGGTTTAACAACATTGCATTAATCTGAGCAAGTTATTATACTTCATTCAGTTCCACCTCTTTTACCAGGAAAGGAACAGGTTATATTTGAAAACTATATAGAAAAGTTTGTCAAAACTGACTATTCATCTTATTATGTGACTGTGCAGGTGACAAATTGAAGGGCTCTTTTTACTGTGTTTCTTGGGTCTTACTGCATGACATTCTTTGATAGAACCTGGTGAAGGGGCAGAATGGGGCAAAAGATGATAGTCTGGGTGGAAGAATCACCCGGGAAAGCAATTCTGTTACTCTAGGCAAATCACTTCTCATCTCTCTGTAATTATTTTCCTTCCTATCTGTGGTCTACCTCATTTAGAGTGTACGTTTTTTAGGCAATTAGGCGAGACTCACTTCATCGTACATTAACCTTCTAGAAGTGAGAAAACTCATTTCAATTAGTTATCCAGACTTCCTGAACATTTAATAGAGAGAGAGAGAGAGACTTTCAGAGGATGATTCATCTTTCTTGTATAAGACTGGAATAACATAAATTGCTCTCTGGACATGCTTCTCGCTCACTACCTCTTCCTGTTGATAACACTTTAAATCAGATATTAAAATATAGATAGATAAAGTTAGGTGAGATGACTCAAGCCCTTGTTGTACACTGCCTGCTAGCTTCTCTCAATCATGATTTCCAGATAGGACATTAATAGAAATAAATAACAATATATTAGGCCAAATGGAAGCCTGATGTAGTCTTACATATTTATGGTGAAAAGCTTATAGAGATGTTAGGACTTCAGGGCAGTTCTATCGCCTGTGTTAGGCAGAAGATCAAGCTGGATGACTGCAGTGGTTGTTTCCTCCCTTATTTATATATCATTTGGAGAGTGGAGGTGATGACTATTGACAATATTGACTTATTCTTATTCACTAGGGATGTTTTATCATGAAATATCCCAAGGGCCCCAGAATGAGACCCGCATGAACTTGTGAGCTGTATAAACAATACGCCTTTTTAGGAGCAGCAAAAGATCTCTGCTGACCAACCTCCTCAGCAGGTGCTGGCCCTGCTTGCTGCAAGCTGCTGAGGTGCTGGCCTGCCTGTGTGGTAGAGACAGCTTTTTAATTGTCTCTGAATCAAGTGAGAGTGTGAGAGTATCTACGCCTCCAAAAAGGTTTTTATTATTCCTGTTTGGCTAAAATTGCTCAATGTGCAGTTTCTTCCTGCCCACCTTGGTGTTTAGGACAACTCCCTGGTCATCCCTCTTATGCCACTGGGCTTCAGAAAGAATTGAGGGATAGGTCTATTTCTACTCACGCTAACTTAAAGCCGAGTTTCTTATAAAAGTGCTTCATCTGAATCAGCTTTAATATCGTTTTATAGCCCCTTAGTGCCATTCTGAAGCTGCAGAAAGCCTAGACCAAAAATCTAGCCTGTAATTCCAGATGTATTTTATAACACTGAGCCAAAATGGAGGGTGTTTGTTCAACTCCTGCATTCTTTAACTTCTTTCTATGTCTCACCAGAGCTTTCTAACCCAAAGAGATGGATTTTCACCTTACATTTCCCACACATCCTTAAAAGTTGACACAGCACGCAGTCTTTAATAGAATTACCACAAGAAATATATATTAGAAATTGGTAAATTAAAAAAGTGGGGTTGTAGGTGCCTAAAACTGCTCAGTTCAAAGCAGGGGGCTCTGCCGCAGTGTCTTTTGTATGGGCCGCGCCTTCTCTTCACTCTGTAAAGGCGTCATCCCCCATGAATTATTTCCGCTAATCTCAGCTATGCTGGACCATGTGGAGCGGTGAGGCAGCAAGTTGTGTCAAGGCACTGCAGGCTTTCCACCCGTCCTCATCCAACCCCTGCCTGGGCCAAGATCTTCGGCACCTCACTGTACCAAAATACACATTCTGGGGAAGTTTCCAAGCGTCTTGGAGTGTCTTACTCCACTTACGTACCTACGCACATGTGTAAAGTACGCCACTATATGACCCTTGGTACCTACATGCTGCAAACTGCCTTTTTAGTGAACCCAGGATCACAACTGAAAAATGACGTCTAACGTTTCTGCATAGCAGTCTGAGCATCCCCAAACGCTTCTGTCAGCAGTCATCAGATACCTGCGTTCAGCTGTGGCGGGATTTCGTTTTCACTTAGGGAACAATCTGTCTCGAGAAATAATTGGTAAATGTTCTTGAAAAAAAAACAACATGAAAAAGAAGAATTAAATATTCGTGATTCATATGCTAAAATTCACATTTTTGTATGGTCTGTGAATGCTGATTTCTGAAATGCATAGGACAGCAAACGGGAAGAAGAGCTTAGCTTCAAAGGAGATGTTGTAAGGGTAAAGAATCTGAGGTAGCAGTTCTACCTTTGTTCTTCTTTCTATCATTCTGCAAGGTGTATTACTGCCTTTTGTCTCTCTTCTGCCCTGTAGTATTTAACCTCATTTTACAGAACAGCTGTATTTCATCACTCATGGCATACGGGGAGCTCATTAGGTGAGAACCTCTTCCTCTTCAAAATGTTTTAAATCTCTCAATTATTTTCTAAAGCATCCTGAGCGCATTCAAATTCATAGTTAAATACATAAATTTGAATATATGTACTGTGCTTTATTCTTTCACTTGCCTAAAACAGAATCCAAACAAAAAGTGAAATGCCTCATTAAGATGCGATTCAGTATGGCTTTTGAGTCCTAGAGAAACAGAGTTTGCAAAACAACAGCAACCAGCTGAAAGCAAGGATATTTCCCCAAAATGTTATCTTTCAGCGGAGTAACCGATATTCTCTACAAGTATATGTGGTCAAATAGGGAATATACTGAAGTTTTCATTTCCAGTTTAGCTACCATAAAAGCAAATTCCAGTTTGTCTACATCACAAAATCTCCAAATGAAGAAAACTCACAAGTGTGTCCCTCAGGTAGGACAACAGAAACATAAGCCTCTATTTACAAAAGTTTTATTTGTGTGCTTCTATCTCTGAAGGTTGCAGTGACTGTCAAAGCTGGTCCCTGGGCACCATTATGACCTATTTATTCTTTGTATATTGCAGCACACTTTTTTTAAAGTGAGAAACAAACTTCACAAGTTATGAAAACTATTATCTTCAGATATATTTTGTGAATTCACATCCATAGGGACAGATTTATTTTTTCTCATTCATGCTCTGTCTTCTGCTAAACTTTGATGTTCATATTTGTGTACATTATATTAATAAATTAAATATATTTTGTGATGTAAATAATAAAGCAACATCTTAATGTAAAATGTTTAATGTAAATTTTATATTCCAGTGTGTAGAACACACAATTATGCAATTATTTTCAGGTAAACTGATGCAACTGTTTACCAAATCATGCATAATTAGGTATTATCAGGAGATGCTGCTTCTTTTTCTAAACTAACGAACCAAATTTCCATTTTGATTAAATTGATAAAGCTCCAGTAAGTCAGTAGAGCAATGCTAATACCAAGAAGATCTAGCTCCGAGCATAAAGACTGTTTCCAATGTTAAAAAAGCTCATTATTATTTGATAGCCAGATTTTTGGGAAGATAAAAAATTCCAAGACCAATCTCACTTCAACTTTCATTAACTAAGCATCTACCTGTACAGATTTCAAAGACTAGGTTGCAAAGTCTGTCTTCTGGTCCTTGTAAAAATACAATATGATGATTGCTTAATGATTAGGTGTCCAGCATTGATCCTTATGCTCTTCAGAAGTGGTGTTATGGATTGACTGGTTTTGGAGGGTTGAACCAAAGCCACACTGTAATTCCATGGAGTTGGGACTTCCTCTTGGCCATTTTTCCTTTACTATAGTAACCCATTTCCTCAACCAACTCTCTTGTTTGAATACTGGCCACCAAGAGATATAACTGCACCACCTGAGTGAGATCTGAACCAGAAAGCCCTTTGGATAATTACTGGGATCCTGGCACTGACTTTGTGTTTTTCATGTCTTTTTTTTTTTTTTTCTGCATCCCACTGATATAAATCTGTTTTATTTATGTCAAGCCTTGCTTCTCTCAGGAAATTAGGCATTTATTCTGCCCCATTGTTGCCTAGGAGTGGCCTTGTGGCTTCAAGCCGCTCAAGCAGAATCCAGCTCATCCCTAGAAAAGCCCGTGTATCAGGGAGGAATCCACAATACCAACAAGGCAGCCTGTGTGAGAAAGAAATTCGGAGGCCAGAGACAAATCTTAAATTTATTTTGCATTTTTTGAAAGATGCCTACATCCTCCTGGGATTCTGACTTAGGGGTATGAATAGCCCGAGCCATTATTTGAGGATTAAGACGAGGAAAGAGTATATCTACTGACTCAGATGATTAAACATCTGAGCTTTGTTGGGACTTGCATGAATATGTACAGAACCCCAGTAATAAAAGTATAGATACTTACAAAGCATATTAATGGTGCAAACTTCAGAGACGCGGGTGTTTAAATGCTGTAAACACTGGCAGCAACTTAATGAAGGCTTTGAGAACTTCAGTTTTGATCCTAGATTTAAGTTCTTAGGTCCTTTGTGGCACTTGTCTTACATGACTAGTCGGAAGAATGCTGTGACCCTTTGTGTTTAAGCAGCAATATTTCTACACAACTGTAAGACTGAATCCAGAGAGACTGATGGCCACTAGCCATACACAGTGAGAAGGGTCTCAGAGGATTTACCGTAATGTAGGCAACACCTGTAGCACCTTGTTCCATACATTAATGGACTACACTTCCAACCTTAATGATTCTATTCTATTCTATTCTATTCTATTCTATTCTATTCTATTCTATTCTATTCTATTCTACTTGCACTCGGGCAAGTATATCATCCCCTCCACTCCTTTTAGTTCTACTTTTTATTTTTTTCATCTTCCTGTTCAGTGTTTGATCTTTTAGTTTCTGGCCATTTTTTTTTTTCCCAATCATTTTATTTTGAAGAACTTGGTAACAAGGAATAAAGACTTGGTATAACTGAAGACCATAGTTGCAGACCTCCTCGCTCTGCGATTAGCAGATTAACGATCTGCTTTGTTACTGTCACTGCAGAAGAATTACTCAATTCACAGTCATAGCCACAAACCCAGTGTGTGCATCTGTCTATACAGACACGTGTGCAGCTCTGCACATACGGAGTAGAATACACTGCCCAGGAACAGAGTGTCGCTCGTGTGCATGTTTATTTCAGAGTAGCAATAATTCAGCAGTAACTTGCAGAACCTTTTTACCTTTTTCACTTGGCAAAATGACTGCAATGATTCTGTGTATTTCTATGAGACAAAAAAAAATCTTGAAAATGCTTTCCTTACCAGCATTTAAATTAGTTACATCGCAAACCTCTTGATATAGCTATAGAATAATCACTACCCCGTTTGTTTTTGTGAGGGTTTTGGGTTTGATTTTAATAAATGACAATAGTTAACACTATGAACAGACATTTCAGGTTTTTTTATTTAATCTGTGAAGCTCCAATTGGTAAATAACAACATGAGTTATGTTCAAAAACACTTATCTGATGCATTTTTGCCCCATTGTCTGTAGTTGTCTTGTTGTTCATTTTCTTGTTTTAAAAGAAGATGGAAATAATTTTATATATGGAAAATCATCTCACTTTTTTATGAAGTGTGATAAAAGAAAATCTCTCTATTCATCTCTGAAGGATAACATGATGACACGACATGAAGCAAAATAGTTGCCTAAAAGCCTGTATAACCAGATAGAGTGGAGAATAAGAAACTTAAAGAGAGAGTAAGTCAGAGTGTCACTGCCAGAGCTAGACCTAGGGCTGAAGCAGCCAGAGCAGCACACTCTGCTCACAAGGGAATAGGCTATACGTGCAAAGGAACAAAACAACACCCAAAAGGGATTATTTGTGCCGCTCTAACTATATATTAATTCTTTCTTCATATTCAGATAGCAATAAAGGGAATCATGTGGTATCATGTTACCCACTAAGGATGGATGTTCTTATCACAGAGATACAATGATTTCACCCTGGCTCTCCCAGTCAGCATAACATTAGGCCTCCTTCTGCAGATTACTGATTGCAGGCTCTTAGCTCACGACCAGGTTAGTCCCATGATGAGAACTGTGTGCTCAGACCTGCACAGTGAGCCAGCCACGAGCTGTTAAAAATATGTGACATTTGCCTGGATTCTGCTGGTGCGCTGAAGCGACCATAAGAGCAAGAAGTTCTAGGCTTAGCTATGCTTATCAGGAACTGGAAAACTCATTGCTCTCTGTGGGTCAGGAGAGCATATCTAACCAAAAGAATGCTTAACAGCAGTGGAACACAGAAGACGTCCTTTTCATTTCACACACAAAGAGCAATCATTTTTTTATGCTGTCACGATGGGTGCTTGCTAGTAATAGAAACTGTTTCCTCTTTACTGGTTTCAGTTTTGCAAAAGGCTAAGGGAAAGATCTTGGTATTTCCCTTCTGTACTAACTACAGGCCCCAGATGCGCCCAGCTAGGTAGTGTGGTTAATAATTCAAAGCTGTGTGACACAGTACCTGCCTCTACACGCACTGTTCTGCCCCAGGGTTCAGCTGGGGATGTACACTCTTTAGCTTGCTCAGCTGTAGTGTGTTAACATTTTTTACTTCTCTATTTTGAGTTGTGTGCCAGCAAGACTTGGGTGAGCCCTTTGATATTTTTTTGTTGTTGTTGTTGTGGGTTGTTTGTTTTGGTTTAGTTTTTTTTTTTTTAATTTTTTTTTAAAGATACATAGACTGCAGATATTTTTCCTCAAAGCGATTTCAATTACAGGGCTATAGTCAAAGTTTAGGACAAGTCAACAAATATTAAGCTTCAGGCAGTAAGAAAATAGACAACCTCAGCCCCCAAGGAGAGCAGTTGAAACAGTCACACAGAAGCAGAAAGGGGACAAAACATGGCATAATGGCCATTCTCAGCATTGCCAGCTGTGGTTCTGTATTCTTTGTGTGCTCTTCTGCTGTTGAGTATGGACTGGACAAAACAGTCGTTAAGGTCCGAAGAGCTTCCTGACCAACATATTTAAGCATCCGTCAAGATAATAAGCAGCTTTCAAATGAAGGTTTACAGACATGTATTAGAAATGTGCCCATATATAGGTGAAATGTGAAGGAGGCAAGTGAGAAAGATGGATTCTTTGGGGTTTTTTTGCTTTCATTTTTTCACAAACTAGACTTCTTCAAAGAAGAAAAAACCCTGCTTTTTGGTATCTATCTCTGTTTAAATGACCTGAGTAGCCTCAGGGAGGCTCTCCTTTTGCAGGTGGAGCTCATGCTCACAATGTTATTTGTGGTGCCAGTTTTAGATTTTAAACCACTCATAATCTGGGTACAAAATTAGCAGAAATCCTTACCTTTATAGACTGAACCTTCCCACACTGGGTACTAGGGCTTTTGTAGTCTGGTTTTGCTCTGTATATTCAGGCTTAGTTAAGCTTAATTTTGCATGGAATGTTAGGCTAACTTTTTTCTTTATTCAAGAAATTTTTTTTCTTTACTGAAATAAACAAAAAATTTGCCAGACACACTTATTTCTGAATTTCAAATGCTTAGGGTATGCAAGTTTTTAATTTTTATGTTTCAATTATCAACCGAATCTTAAAATTACTTTTTATTCAAATATCAAATTATGAAAAATGCTTCTTGTTATATTCTCACTTTTAAGTTTACAGGAATGCTAGAAATTATGTTTTAAAGTTTTATGTTACAAGTTTTGGGAAAGTGCCTAAAGCCCCAAATATTTTGTGCTCTTTTTTCAGGTGTCCGAAAAAATGCAGCCACGAGCTTGGAAATGGAAGATGCATATTCTTACGATTTTTCATTTGAAACACTCTGAAGTGAAACATTCCAGCCCTAGGATCATGTTCGTGAGTTTCTTCAAGTGCTTTTGGTCATACCTGGATATTGCTAGAATTCTCTTACCTATACATTAATGCCATTTCACTGTTTCTTCCCAGTCACAGGTACCACCTCTCTTCAATATTGCTCTGTTTATCTATTCCAGATAAACATCTCAACTTAATCAGGTGGTGTGGCATTTTCTGTGGAATCTCTTCCTCTTTCCTTCTCCCTTCACCACGATATAAAATGATTTTTACATCCCTCTGACTTTAATGTTAAGATGACACGTCTATTTCCTGACTGAATATACCTGCTGTCATTGTTACCAAAAGGAGGAACCAGGCAGGCCTGTCTTCCTCTCCTCCAAATCTCAACAGGACCTCAGTGATGAATTGCAGGTTAAGCCAAATCTTTTTCTATCTATCTTGCCCAGCCTCCACAGCTACTGGCTAAAGGCCTTGCTTCAGTTACATTCACGTACCATGCCTATCCCGGTGCAGCTAGTTAGCTTTTGAGAGATTATGAACAGGTTTTAATTTTTTATTATTTCATTTTAAACAGTAAATATTACTTCTAGTAACTGTAGAAGACATGTAAGAGTTAGATCTTAACGTGCATTATCAAAGCCATTTCATGTGTGTGTCTCAAATCAAATTTCTGAAATTCAAGTTTAAGCAATTTAAAAGGGCTTGAGTTCAAAGGGACATCAGCATTGTTGAAAGCAGCCACAGATTCAGTAGTTGAAGTATGAGCCTACAGTCAGCTGATATCCTGCAAAATCGTAGCCTCAGAAATTAAATTCATATTTGCCCTACAGGGCTGAACTTGTGAGATCATCTGCCATATGGTGAATATGTAAATAATCGGTTTCACTTCTGTTTTCTTCTGCCGGTGGACAGGGCAGTTTCTAAATTCTTCAGAATTTTTCTCACACTTGTAAGCGAGGGATCTTCAGCCTAACAAATAGCATAGAGTCCAGTTTCAGACGTCAAAAGAAGGCAGAGCTGAATGCTGGGGGAATGGCAGAATGCATGCTGACTCCTGGGAAAAAAAAATAATTTATCTGGGTAGGAAAGAAATTCAACAGGATAATATGGGCAGTTTTCTTATGGCATAGTTGTCTGGAGTTGGCTTTTTGCCTCCTCTGTTGTCAAATGCTGACATATCTCGCGTACTTTTAAAAATTAGTGACAGAAGAAAATTATAATGATAGTAAAGGTGAATATTTTACTTAGCTGTACTGTAGCGTTCAGCTTTCTTTCACATAACAGAAAATGGCAATTTTCCACATGCCGGAAATACATTACCTCGTTAGGGGATTGTGCTTATGTTTTGAGAACTACTTATTAAGTAGTGATAAATGTGGATGAGTTCACTAAAACAGAAGAATATCTTCATTTGATCACCAGGGTTAATCAATAAAAAGGCTTAATTCTCATCATTGTTTTGTTTCTGAAATATCTGTTTTATTACAGTAACCAGGAGGATTTCAGCATATAAGCAATAAAAAGTTTATAAACATAGATAACATTTAATGCTAGGTCAAGTCATACAGTTTTAAAAAAATAAAACGACACAGGCCAAATCTCGAAACATGTCATTTTTCCAACAATATGGGCTGACCTACTAGAAGATACTACTTGAAAATATAGCATAAGGAAATATTTTATCTGTGATGAGGACTGGTAGTCACAGGTTTTCTATCTTGTACTTTGTAAAAGCCTTTTAATAGAAAAGGAAAATCAGGAAACAGATACTGGAAGGAAGCTAGCTCATCATCTAATAGGCAATGATAATTTAATCTAAAACTTTGAAGTTAATTTCAGTTTCCTATCTACTATATCAGCCTTTTAAATCAGAAACCAGAAAATCCTGAGGTTTTACACCTCCTATGTTATCATGGAAGCCAATGATCTATTATTGGAATCTATTTTATTAGTAATGCAAACAAATTCAACTCGTACTTGAAGAACAAGTGCAACCTGTACTTGCTTTAAGGAATAAACAGTCAGACATTTATGAACTGTGTAAATTTATCCTTAAATGATTGTAAAATTACAGAAAAGTTTTATATAGCATTCCATACTGAAATTCTGCTAAGTGTATACAAAGTTGGTTGGCTTAATGTACATTTATATATTTTAAAGCAAGATACGTAATGCATGAATTAAGAAACTTTGGGAAATTTCTTGTAAATAGATATGCCTTCACCCCTCTTTGTCTAAGCCCAAGTGTAAGTATTTTATATTATTATTTTCCATGGGTTGTCTAGCTGCTGCTACAGCCTGATCTTTTACCAAGCCAACAAATGGCAACTTGTGCAGNACCTCCCTGGGCAACCTATTCCAATGCCCGACCACCCTTTCCGAGAAGAAATTTCTCCTCATCTCCAACCTGAACCTTCCCTGGCGCAACTTGCAGCCATTCCCCTAGTCCTGTCACTAGTTATCTGCGAGAAGAGGCAGATACCCAGCTCACCACAACTCCCTTTCAGGTAGTTGTAGAGGGCAATAAGGTCTTCCCTGAGCCTCCTCTTCTCCAGACTAAACAAGCCCAGTTCCTTCAGCCGCTCCTCATAAGACCTGTGCTCCAGACCCTTCACCAGTTTTGTTGCCCTTCTCTGGACACGCTCCAGGGCCTTGATGTCTTTCTTGTGGTGAGGGGCCCAAAACTGGACACAGTACTCGAGGTGCGGCCTCACCAGGGCTGAATACAGGGGGATGATCACCTCCAGAACATGGATGGAAGAAGCCATCACTCCTGTAGTGCTTCCACTAGTGACAAGGACATTTCCTGTGAGGTGCTCGGCTGCAAATCTGCTCCTTTGCACCCCCCACCCTCCTCTGCTCTTCATCATCCCTCTTTTGGTTTTTGCCCAGCTTCTAGCCCCACTGCAGCAGGATGTCTAGGGCATTCATCACACTTCCCAATGTGAAGGTCAGGCTCCCTCCATTTGCCATCTGTCGGTGTTCAGGTACGATGGCTGTGCTGCATTAGCATGGGCTTTTGAGTTAAAATGCAATGGAAGTTTGATCCTATCACTAGTAACCTCACTTATTGTCATTATCTAGAGTTCTTTATCTCTGAGTAGCTTTGTGGCTTTCCCTGACGGTTAACAAATTCTGGTGCATTGGACAGAAACAGGAACAAACCTCACATGCTGGTCTAAGAAACACTTTGCCAGCAGCACCTCACTGCATAGAGTATAACTCGCCTGACTCCAATGCCAATGTTGATGATGATCTGTCAGGACATGAAGTTGGGAGAAAGGCAGACCTTTTAGGGAATTTAAACCTAAACCAGACAGAGCTGTAGACTTCAGCACCATTCATCAATCATGTCTGGAATTGAATTAGAAGGTTGTTTGGAGCCTGTTAGAAAAGAGGTGAATTGTAAGGGGAAAGGAATGGCTGTGGAAGGGTGAGAAAAGCATAATTCAGAGAAGAGAGTTTCGCTCTGAGTCTTGCTGGTGTGAACTTTACAAGTCTGAGATGTGAAGAGCTATCAAGAGGGATGTTAAAACAGGAAATATGGTCTTTGAGCAAAGAACATAGTTTTCAAGTCCTCTGATGCATAATCGTGCCAGTTTTTACCATTGGCCAAGGAAAAAAAAAAAACAAAACAGCCAAGTTATCTGAACTTCCTCCTCTCCAGTGTTACACTTGGAAGAGAGCTGTGTGTCCTCTCTCCTTCCATGCATAAGGTGACCCAGCTGCCTTCCCGGAATTGTCCCTGATTGTCCTAGCTGGGAACTACGATGGCTGACATGAAAGAAGTAGAGGAAAGCCCAGGGTCCCAATGGCCCAGTGGGACTGGATCTTCAGTGCAAACAAAAGAAGCTGTTTTGTGTTTGTGAACCCTGAGGGACAGTGTCCACTTCAGCTTGTAGGAGTACCACTTCTCTCATCTCAGCCTAGTGGGACTGTTAAGTGAACGAAGGTGGGACAGCATGTGCAGATTCACCCTCTTTCTCAGTAATTTCCCATTCTACAGAGTTCTCTCCAAATTACTGTCCAGCAACTCAAGGATGAAATCTGCTCTTTTCTTCTCCTCTTTTCTCCTCTCAAAAGGAGAAAATTCTGATAGCAAGTGCTTTGTTCAAGTGCAGTTGCATGTGTGGAAGCCAGCCATTAGGCCTTTTAGTTGTATTAAATTAACCTGAAATACAGGCAAGAGATAATTTTTAACATAATGATATCTAGTTCTGGGTAAAAAGCAAGTGTGCAATTCAGGGAAAAAGAGCACATGTGGTGGAAAACTGTGTATCTCACTGAAAATTGGCACAACTCTACCTAGAAAAAAAGGTTAAATAAGTTTGTGGTTCACCTTCCATTCTTTGGTCATTTGAGGGATTTCATAGCCTGAAATTGTGTTTATTTCTATGTTTTATTTAGGCAAAGGTTCTTCCTCCCCTGTTTCAGGCATCTCAGCATGACTTGATGGTACCGCACAGTGCAATGTGGCTCATTTATCTTGGGTTTGCCCCTCCCAGAGCCCTTCTATGAGGACTTATGCTGTCTATCAGCTTTCTCAGCAGCACTCCAGCAGCATGCTGACTAGAATGCCAAGTTCAGTTTTTGCCTTGAAGGCAAACATGCACTTCTCTTTGGGGATCTCTGTGAAGGAATTTGTCTGTCATTGAGACATTAAATGTAGGAGATTTAAAACTTTCCTATCAGCTACTTGATGTGCCCATACAAATCACAAAGAACAGAACAGCTTGCTTATACATTGGGGTACATGCTGTTAAATAGGAATCAACTTTATGAGAAACAGTGATTCTGCTTAGAAAATTCACTTTAATTTAATTTTATTGGTGCACAGCCCTCCCCCCCCCCACCAATAAATAAAGAAATCAATTTAAATTGAGGCCAAGCATCAAGGTTTGGGATGTTCTCTTGGAAAGTTGGTTCTCTTAGCCAGCATCAACTAAGCGAGCTTCGCCAGCGTCACTGGAGTTAGTCTCTTACAGCAGCTGAGGGTTTGATCGTGTTATTTGAACAATCATACAAGAATGCCCAATATTTGGGAATTAGGGGAAGCTAGACAGCCATGTGGTGTGACATAAGCCAATGATTTGGCCTCAATTTTGTCTGATTAAAGTATGTAAAGCAGTGGTCATGAAAACAGTAAGTGAAGACAAAGCAGTTTTGTTCTGAAATTGCTTAATGAAGGCAGGACTGACTGAACAGTAGCATTGGTTTTTAGTGACCTTTCATAAAGAAAAGGCAGTCTGTCTGTCATTATGCAAATTCAAGAACATCTGTTCCATGAAACCCTGTAATAATGCCTGAGGTTTACATTGGATGAGAATAAAAACTGTTTTGACAAAGGCTACAGAGTATGCTTGTATTAGCCAGACAGCTCCTTTTTCTAGTCCAAGTCTACCTCAAGAGCAGGGGAGGCAGATCTTCAGCTGGAGTAAATTTTCATGGCTCAGTGGAACTGGTTTCTCGGAGTGCTATTTTACTTGGTAAATAATGTTGAAACCTAAGAGGTAAAATTAGACTTACAACTGCATTATCAGAGCATTAGTATTTCATTAGTAACAACGGCAGCAACTGATGGGTGACACAATGTGAAGTGTTTATTGCAGCCTTCCTATGCAATCCACAAAAGAGGCGGTGAACATTGTTTTAATGAGAAGTCTGCCAGTGACTAACTCACATCTGCTTTAGTTTAATAATAAAAAAAAAAGGCGAGCAATATTGACAGCAGATATAAAAAATAAGTAGACGTCTCAGTTCTGTTTGATACTTAATAAACCTCAGGAAATACCTATTAAAACCTATTGATTTTTTGCAAGACTCTGAATTTAAATGATGGAGGGGCTGGTGTGCTGAGGGTCGTGAGTGCTGGGGACTTGTGCACTCCAGTGGCAGCTGGTAGAAAATATTATGAACTTGGAGATCAGACAGGAACGCAGCGTTCAGCAGCTCACATCATCCCTTTAGGAAGTGCAACCACAAGCTCCCCTCACAGGCCTAACTAGACCATAAGGGAATTAGAGCAGAATTTCATCTTGCCAACATACGTCACAGCTCCTTTTCAGCACTGGAAGCAGCAGCCTCCTCTGTGTTTGTAGCCAAACGATAGCTCTGTCCTCGGCTGTAGGGGGAAAGAGGAGGCTGCTTGACTTCTCTGCACTGGGGCAATCGCATCTAATGTCAGTCCATGCTAGAGGACCTGTTGGGGAAAAAACACCACCCTTTCAGAGCTCTGCTGAGCAGTGTAGGACTCGAATTATTTCTGTCATACCTGTTTTTACTTATTAACCTTTACATCACAAAATGATTCCTTGAAATTTTCACAAAACATAATAGCCCAAGGAATAAAGAAGGTACACAGATTTTTACTAGGACTCAAAGTCATCTGGGTTTTTTTCTTTGCTTTTATGCTGGGGTTTGTTTGTTTTTAAAATCCAGACTGGATTTTAAGGGTGGGAATTTAGCCAGCCTGTCTCTAGGAATGCAAACATTAGACATTAGGTCTAAGCTAAGAAGGGTGCCTCCAGCCAATCACAGATGTTTCATATAAGCCAGAGGAATCAGTCTCTGGATATGCCCATGTCTGTTCATCGACTGTAGGGTGAAAGCTAAGCAGTTAGCTCATTATGACGTCCAGATAGCTAAAAGCAGGTGAAACAAATCCTACCCCAGAGCCTGTAGCTTACCATGACAGCAAAAGCTATGATAAATGTTGGGACTTTGCCTTAAATAACTAAAAAGAGGTAAGAGTCTGGAATTTGTTAAACTACTTGGCAGTTATTTTGGGGGTAATGATGAAAACAGTGCAATAGTCTCTATCTCTGGCCCCCATTCAGGAAGTCACCACCACAGCCAGCAACTGCTGGTGTGGGTATTTTTGAGGAATGATCTGTGTCCCCTTTTCTCATGGTAATCTCTTTCTTGCCTGTTGAAAACAGCAACAGTATAGGACCTTACCACTATAGTACTGAGACGTTTAGCTTGGTCTGGCGTGACCTTTATGGGCAAGATGACCATACAGCAGTGATTCCTACAGCGACTGCACCAACGCTTTCGGGAAATGGCTGCATTTCAAATAGAGGGTTGAGGGTAGCATGTGAGCAGTGAGTTATTTCTGGCAGTTGTCATCATGGACTGGTACACATCCCATGGATATTTTTTCCTGCACCCTGCAGGTTTGAGGATGGGAGCCTGGGTAGTGTTGTGGGTTTCTGTTCTTGATTTTTTCAACATCTCTCATGTATTCCCTCATGAATTAATTTTACCTTTGGCAGTGATCCCAGCACTATACAAATTGGGAGTCTGTATTTTTTTTGCTAATAAATCTGGGACTAAAATTTTGGGAGTAATCTATGCAGCAGATTAAAGGTTATCAGTATTGTTTTCAACAAAGAATAGATCACTCACTTTTAAACAGAATAAGTGAATGAAAGTAGCAGCTGAATGGTTAACGCCACGACTTGTTTACTGTTAAAATTGAAATGTTTTCCACTCCTTAAAATTTACATGGATGTTTTACTCTCAAAATTGGCATTACTAATTCTTGGGTTAAGATAGTGACTTAAAATATGACAGGAAAAGCTAACAGAATTTTTTTTCTTATAAGATATATTCAAAAGTTCAGAATTACATAAAGTGTGTCGAAGCCTTTGTGAAAGAGGATGGTTTTAATCTGAAATTACCTTCTTGCATTTCTAAATGTGGTTATCAACCAAATATAGAAAAATCTATTTGCTGTCTTTTCCTTCTCTGTGTGAATCATCTCGCTTTCCAGGGTGGAAGTGGAGAAAGCAAAATGCAAGACAAAGCAACAAAAGCCAGAAATCTGTTAAATCAAAGAGTTTATAAAATAAAAATAATTGTGAACTTTTTGAGATGTTTCATACAATAGGTCTATTCTTCAACCAGCTCTAGAATTAAGATGGTCAAGCTAATGTATTAAAGAAGTAACTTGTTAATTCTACATTTCCTATATTTTCTATTACTTTCATTGCTAGCGTTCTTGAAAAGTTAATAGGCACTCACATCAACCAATATATGCCTGCAGCTTTAGCTACATCTTAACATGTTATTATGTGATTATTATATAATGCATCAGAAATGACTTCTCATTATTGTTTTTAATTATGATGATTAACTTGGATTCTTTCTTCAAAAGTCTAATTCTGCATCTTTATTTTAAATCCCAAGAGAGCGTCATTCAAACCTGAGACATGCCAGAACCAGCCAGACAAATTATGTCATCAACACTTATTTTATTGCTGGTTACATGACAAGTTTGCACTCTTTGGTGGATCTGTCGGTGTCAGTGAAGTAAACAATCTTGTTTGGTCAGGCTGTCTGTGGATAGTGAATAACACATTCGGTTAACTAGCTTTCTACGGAGGCAGAATGTGAGGAAGCAGAGATCATTTATTTATGGCATAATTCATTTTTCAAAGCCATCATTTATTTATACTGTTGATGCAGTTTTCTTACTAGCATCGTATCACAGTTGACTATGCTTTCAAACAACACAAGACCCCATATATTCCACAAACCAACACCCAGTCATCACGGGCTGTTAGTGCAGCTTTCCGGTGTACACTGCACAAACACACACAATCCAGCAGAACATCGGAGCAAAATAATCCTTCATGCATAATTCACGCCTCCAGTCTCTGCATGCTTTATGCACTGATGAATTACTCGGTTGTGCTGAGGTAATTCAGAATGAACTAAAAAGCAAATTATGGCAGGCGTGTGCTGTAACGTTATTACTCTGCAGGCCTGGATTTTGAAATAACTGAGACCTGATTCTGAAATATAATGTATTCAGCCTCCATGATATTTCAGCCCAGAGTCTTATGTCTAAGGATGTCCGTGGACTCATTTCAAAAGCTTACACAGTCCAGAAACCCAATTTGATTTCTTTCTTTTTGCCTGAAATGGGCCTTGACATTTTAAAATCGTTAAATGCAATCTCTTTCAGATGCTCACAAAAGGTCACAAAGACTGTGAGACTGGCCCTCTTACGCTACACCACCACAGCTCTGATCCACTTTAGCAGGAGGACTAAGTGCTCAAGGCATTCAAAATTGAGCTCCTAATGTATTAAGTGCATTAGTAATAGTCACAGCTCTGCTAGAATTTCCATTACAAGGTCGAGATTACCAAGAGGAACAGGCTGTTTGGGATGCAGCTGACTTTAAAAAGGGTTTTAATATTGTGTTGGATCAGAGCCTGAGCAAACACTTGACATTTTCAGGGTATATTTTTCTTGAAAAGTGTGTTGGGTGGTGGGTTTTTGATTTTTTTGTTTGTTTGTTTTGTTTTGTTTTGTTGTGGTTTTATTTTTTTGAGGGGGTGGGTAGGCAGGATTTAAAAAACTGTAGTTTGGGCATAGTTCGAGGGAAGTACCGACATGACAAAACAGGGTGTGGATGATTCACGATGAGCATTCTTGCTGCATGTAGCATATTGCATGTACCAGCAGCTGTTTACAAGCCTCTCTTTAATTTCACACCAAAAGTAGCCGATGACAACCTACGAGAAAAAGGAATAAGGCTAGAAAACCGAACAGCTGTGACATTAATACCCTTCTTTCATACACTGCACTGTTGTCTTAAAAGACAATTTCTCAAGTTACTGAAAAGAAAAGGTTCTTCTGTTAGGAGAATACAATCCAGAATGCACTAAATTTACTAAATTTAATCACTTTTACTTAGCACTGGACCAAGTTTTAAGGCTGCCTTTTTCATTCAGTGACCGCAGAAGTAAGCCCTAAATCTCTTCTGGCAAGCCAAACTATGACCAGACAGAGTTTTTTAAGAAATCCCTGCTCTCCTATTTCCAGCCCTTCCTCCTCCCTCTGGGTGCCCCCTCCATTGTGCCAGGGCAGTGCCTGCTTGGCCGTGGGGCGAAGCCTGTTTCTCACCCTGATCCCATGTTCATTGCATATCTGTGTGAGCAGCTGTGCTGGCACAACAGGGGCGGCTGTAGAGGGTTGCAAGTGGCCTGGGTGCTCCCAGCCACACTCCCACTGAGCAATATGTACCCAGGGCTGCAGCCCAACTTTCAGCTGGGTACTCCCATGCCCCAGTAGTAGTATCACAGTCTTAAAGAGCAGCCACTAGAATATCATCAGCATTGCTACAGGAGAGAACCCTATGTTATAATCCAGTTTGTCCAGGGTAATGCTGCCAATCTCGCTGTTTTTCACATCTCTCCTTAGCTACCAGATAAGGCAGGCATCAGATCCTGGAGATATTTACAAAACCACACACACCTGAATATTTATCTTTGCATCTTGGGTGTAGTGAGAGGCTCAAAACAAGTAGATAGGCATGCCAAAAGGTCACAAGCACAAACATCCTGAAAAAAACACAGCTATTCTAGTGAATATATTTATTTTTAAGTATTTCATTATTTTGTTAGAGTAATTCCTCGTTTCTGAAAGTACGTGCACGTGTTTGATTTGTCATCATCACATCTATCAACAGGAAATGACTTGGCTTGACCTTATGTAGGTGGTTTACATTAAACATTGCAAATCTTTGTATTCTGAAAACTGTGGTGATACTGCTGTTCTGAGAATACAGTACAAGTGACAGAGGCTGAAACATGCATGTGACAGATAAATAAACATGGCAAAATATGTCTGGAGCCCTCTGTTCTGGAAATGCATGGAGTCTTTTAGCTTTACACTCCTGAAAAGTTCCTCTGAATCCATAAGGAACAGGACTAAAAATAAGTGGATTTGCAAATCCACCTGTATAAAAACATGCTGATGTCAAGTAAGAGAAAGCTGCCATGAGAAGGCATTGTAAAATTAACGATTCATGTCCACTTGCCTGCAAATGATTCTGCAAGCAAGGATGACAAAAAGCATCCACTTTCAGAGAGCAGAGATGGTCCTTTGGTTCCCATAATGTCTTGTGTCCAGTTCTGATTGTCTTCTAGGAAATAGTATCAGCTGAATCTATTTTTACTACTCTGTTCCCTGTGGCTTTCATGTTACTTTCCTGGTGTGCTCTGCACACAATCCAGTCATCCTCCATCCCTGCTGCTATTCCTTTACACCCCAATATCTGCACATAGAACTATTATTTATGTAGCTGATGCAGAGACTGGTAAATCATTGACTATTGTGAGTCAAACCACTGGAGCTATTTCTTTCTACTCTTCTTTTGAGAATCAAATATCAGATATTGAGTATCAAAGTATCAAACCACTGGAGTGCTGCAAGTGTTGGCTATAAAGTCTTCAGGAGGCATAGGCAAGGATGTGAGGCAGTGGGGTACCTCTGTGTATTAGGGAGTGTTTTGACTGTCTAGAGCTTAATGATGGTGATGATAGGGTTGAGTGTTTATGGGTAAGACTCAGGGGGAAGGCCAACAAGGCAGTTATGGTGGAATGCTGTTATAGACCACTGAACCAAAATGAAGAGACAGAAGAAATATTCTCTGAGCAGCTGGGAGAAGTTTCGTGATTACTGGCCCTTGTTCTTATGGGAAACTTCAACTCACCAGATGTCTGCTGGAACAATGTCAAGTTGTGTAGGACTGTTGATCTGCTTGAGGGCAGGAAGGCTCTACAGAGGGATCTGGACAGGGTGGATCAATGAGCTGAGGACAACAGTATGAGGTTCAGCAAGATTCAGGGCTGGGTCCTGCACTTGGGTCACAACAACCCAATGCTAAGAAGGCCAAGAACATCCTGGCTTGTATTAGAAACAGTGTGGCCAGCAGGAGGAGGGGAGTGATTGTGCCCTTGTACCTGGCACTGGTGAGGCTGCACCTTGAGTACTGTTTTCAGTTTTGTGCCCTTTGCTACAAGAAAGACATTGAGGTGCTGGAGCATGTCCAAAGAAGGGTTACAAAACTGGTGAAAGGTCTAAAGAACAAGTCCTGTGAGGAGCAGCTGAGGGAATGGAAATTGTTTAGAGAAAAGGAGACTGAGGAGAGAAAAGGAGACCTTACCACCCTCTACAACTACCTGAAAGGTTGTAGCCACTTGGGTGTTGGTCTCTTCTCCCAGGTAACAAGTGACAGGATGAGAGGAAATGGCCTAAAATTGTGCCAGGGGAGGTTTAGATTAGAAATTAGGACAAATTCTTCACCAAAAGTGTTATCAAGCACTGGAACAGGCTGCCCAGGAAAGTGGTTGAATCACCGTCCCTGGAGGTATTTAAAAGACATGTAGATGTGGTGCTTAGGGACACGATTTAGTGGTGGAAATGTAAGTGCTAGGTTAACAGGTGGACTTGATCTTAAAGGTCTTTTCCAACCTAAATGACTCTATGATTCTGTGATTTATTAGCTAGTAGTTTTTCTTCCCTGTATTATCTCTGATTGAATCCATATTCTATGCATTCTATTCCATGCTATGCAATGTCTGTCAGTGCACAGGTCATCCTGTGGTGCCTTTTCCCACTAATTTCCACCTCTTAACTAGAATTCAAACTTCCCTGCAAGGATTCCTCATATCCAGGTTTCTGTGTTCTCTTCCACAATTGTTTTTTTAAAAACTTTTCTTATGGGAAATTCAGAAGGCAACCCAACAAATCATTTATTCTTATGCTTCCTGAGTATCTCTTGATCACACAGAACTATTTGTGTGCTTAAAATTAAACACTGTTAATCAAACACTTCATTGCATTGATACCTTAATGTGCACCACGTGTATCACCAGAGGTGTGATATAGATGAAAATGTGAATCTTGTACTAGATCTGAAACTTGTAATGAGGACGTAATGTGTAACACCCACCTACCCTGGTAGGAATCCAGCCTTTTATGTAACTGAGGAGTAAGGGTTCAACAAAGTGGTCTGGACTGATACTAGTGCAAATGAAATCAATATTTGCATTGAAATTTTTTTTTCCAGTATGTATACACAGTTGGTCTTTGCAACTCTTGATCAAAGCTGTAATAACATGCTACTGCACAGCTCAGAGAAGCCCATCCATATTAGTGACATTTTTTGCCAAGTTTAGTTCAAAAGGAATGCAATTTACTGAATGTATGTTTTAGCAAGATAAAGGCCATAGTGCATGAGTGTAAACTGCCACTGGTCTTACTTGCATAGGAACATGATAGTTTGCAGAAATTGCAAGGGCCAGATTCAGAAAAGGCTGCAGGTATCTTAAGTGAGAGTTCAGAACATTTTAAGGTTGTGGAGTGAAATGTGAGATCTGGGAATCTCACTTCAACCACTGTTTATAACCCACAGCCACGACTGAATTTGTCTGGGAGAAGAGAGGTGATGAAAGTAAAGGTCTGTCCAATGCAGTGACTGTCCTATAGATACAAGGGTGAGATTCCTCACTCCTCATTTAGAAGTTTACAGCACAGACTTCTGTCTCTGAGCTAATCGTCTAGACTTCCTTTATAGTCACTAGAGAGAAACAGGCACTTGTAACTGGCAATTTATCTGGCCCATTTTAAATGAGTCTGTGAAGAGAAAAAGCACTGTGCTTTGGAAATGCTCATTTCTCACCAGAGACCAGAAAGGGCGTGTAGACAATGGCAAAGACAACATGAGTTAGGCAAGAAGGATTCCATGTCAAATTAAGGATTCACAGATAAATTTATTTTGGCATTTCCCAGATTTAGAATGCAACTAATCCCCATTTTTCTTCTGTTATGGGTGGGCAGGAAGAGGTGACATCTTATAGATACCTTTCTCTGACCTTTGAGAAGCATTGTGCTTTTTGTAGATTTGTTTCATAGGCATCCAAATCTGTAAGTATCCTTGCGCTGATGTCTGAGAAGTGAAGCAGTGCTGAATACACAGTTACTAGCAAATGGAAACTCTTGATAAGTGAAGTGTGCATGTCATAGAATCACAGAATGGTTTGGGTTGGAAGGGGCCCCAAGGATCATCTAGTTCCAATCCCCTGCCATGCACAGGGACACACTCCACTAGACCAGATTGCCCAAAGCCCCATCCAACCCGGCCTTGAACACTTCCAGGGATGAAGCCTCCACAGCTTCTCTGGGCAACCTGTTTCAGTGCCTCACCACCCTCACACGAAAGAATTTCTTCCTAACATCCAATCTAAATCCCTCCTCTTTTAGTTTATACCCATTACCCCTTGTCCTGTCACTACGCTCCCTAAGAAACAGCCCCTCGCCAGCTTTCCTGTAGGTCCCCTTTAGGTATTGAAAGGCCGCGATTAGGTCTCCCTGGAGCCTTCTCTTCTCTAGGCTGAACAAGCCCAACTCCTTCA
>VWZZ01004887.1:466784-496467 GCA_013399095.1 Psophia crepitans | reverse complement strand
AAAAGTTTTTCCTTAAAAACTTTCCTTAAAAATTGCATGTCCCGTACAATGCCCCATGCAAGCTCATGGCTGTCACATGACTCTGTACCAGTGGGGCTGAGTTCACAGTGGTGTTCCCAAAACACCCCTGAGCACATCATCCTGCCTGCAGGCTGTTTCCCCAGGCAGAGAGACAGGCCTTCAACTAAGTGCACGTGCAAAGAAGCCAGAGAGGAAGAGGCTTCCCTGAGGCTGTCATTCCCCCCTCACTCCCTGAGGTTATCTATACACAACATATACCTTCTTCCATATTTTCTCCTTGTTTAACTTACCCTTGGCTAGGTTTTGTCATGAATTTGAAACCTGATGCTGAAGATGAATGTATCTGTGATCAAAATTCAGTAGACGGATGAGTTCTACATCTGAACAAATCTGCAGGAACTGGTTCAGAGAAAAGAAAGAGAAAAGAGGAAGTGACATTACTAGTATTTAGGTTAAGTTTTGGTGTCTGAACAATTAACTCAGAAAGTCATCCAGAGCCAGCCAGAAAGATATTTTTAGCGTATGACAGTTCAATACTGCTAAGCTTCTATAATCCTCAAGTAGTTCTTTTATGGTGCACTTTTTAATTACATTTTACATGTATGTATGGCAGTTTGTAGTCATCTTAAAATAAATATTTCCCATATATCCATATGCATGATCCACACTTATTTTGTAGTACAAGATGTGCTGACAGAGATTAAAAGATTGCAACACAGCAGAAGGCGTTGTGCTATCTTGCAAGTGCAAAGTAGGTACCTTTATCTGACTCAGTTTTTAGCATCTGTCTTCCGATTCATAACAGCTCTTGTTCCACATAAAAGTATAATCACCTCTCAAGCCTCATTTCTTCAGGCGCTGACACTGTAGGCTCTTTGGGGCTGTAGCAAAGAAAAAACTAAATGGAAGTTTAAGTCCCAAGGGTGAAAATGCTTAAACTGCAAAGTTTTCTTATTGCAGTCTTCAATAAAGCCTTTACACAGGGAGAATACACCAGAGCCTTTCAAGTGGGTTAGACAATAACTAATAATACCTATTTTCATTACAAGAATGTAACACCTTGTGTCTCAGGGTGAGATTAGGGAAAAAAAACCCTTTCAATAAAACTCTTTTTTCCTTCAAAAAATGAGTACCTTGCAAAACTCTGGAAGCAGGAGTTTTGACTGAAGGGAAGGTTAAAAATTACTTTTTAATTTTTTCCCCACTTGCTTACCTGTGCCTCATTGTAAAGTAATCTGATTAGCTCAAAGGTGCACCCAGGCTCATTTAGCAGTGAGGCATGCTGAGCGCTGCCGTGAGTAGGGAAGCGACACAAGGAAGCTCGCTGTGCCTTTTGCTCATCTGATGGGGATGCCAGTACCCATTCCTGCTGGGGAGACTGAGGGATCAGAGCACAGTTACCGACAGAGGATTTGGGGTGTCCATTCCCAAGGACGCTGCAGGAGTGGAGACTCCCTGCAGGGATCCCCCTCAGTGTTGTGCTGCAGCCTGGCTTGCCTTTGGCAGAGGTGTCCCTCGTTACTCTCCTGTCCCACTGCTGGGGCACTGGTGCCAGCCCTTCTTGCTTGCTTCACTCACCAGCATCACCAACGGGGTCACTGTGCTGAGGAGGAGTTGTGGGATGTGCTTCGTTCTGCTTAGTCATCTTTAAAAATATTTTCCTGCTGGACCTGGAGCCTGGTCAAAGCCAGGCTGGCTCCATGGGAAGGGGAGTGGTGTTGCCCTACTGCTAACACAGTGATGTCAGCAGAATCATAGATATAATAATTTATATCTATGTAAGAAAATCTAGTAAGAAAAGTCTTAATCTTGTATTCTGCCTATCTCCACCTTCACCCCTCCCATTTCTGCCAGCACATCCTTTTTGCACACTTGAAAGGGGTTTTATGTTTTTTACTGGCAAATAGCTATGCTCTCTGTATAACAGGCTTTCTTGTGAGGAATAAAGATCAAATAAAAAAACACAGTCTAGACAAAACTAGTATCAAAACTTACAAGTATGGGTGCGAAACTGAACTGTGGTATTTCTATTGCACTTCCTAACACAGACTAAGAGATAGGTCCCTCACTTCTCGGCTCATCACCTCCCATGTTCAAGAAGGGGAAAGCCCTGGAGGCTTGCTACTGTTTTAGACACAAAGGCTGAGAAAAGAACTTGGCATCCAGCAAATGGACAGGACCTTTAGGTGCCTGACTTTCCTTCCAGATTGTGGCGGAGCAGTCACTCTTCACTGGGATTGCCTGAGCAGAGTGTGGCCTTCCTTACAAAGTGAGGGCTCTGTGAAGTCTTCTCTTTTTTCTCCACAGTAACTCTTAAGCAGTAAGCAAAAAGTAAGTAGCATGAAGTGTCACTACAGAAGCATGAGCTACATGAGCCATAGGCATATCCAATGTGGAAGCAACTCCTTAGGAGAAGAAAAAAACTTATTTTAAAAATTTAAATATTGTAATTAAAGTAATAAATAATATACAATTTAGAAATTAATAGTGTAATTATTAAAAATGCTTTTAAGCAATCAGTTTGCTAAGAAATTTTGTGATAACAGGAGAAAAAGCACATCCCACCTGTTATCTTAGAGCAAGCAAACTCTCTTAAATCCTAGTCATGCGATCTATGTTTCCCAGATATATTTGCCAGCAATGGGAAGAAAAGAATCCCTGGTATGAAAGCCTCTTGCTTTGCATAATTTTCACAGATTTTTATATCAACTCCCGCTACCTATGAAGGTATTTCACAAGACCCTGTATGATTAGCTGTTGAAACTGTGGTTCAGCCAATATTTTAAAAGGCTAATACTGAAGTGGAAAATTGAGTTGGTGACAGTAACCTTGCAAAGAGGAGAAAACCTAACCAACAGAGGAAAATAAATCTATGACAGGACACTTACCTAGGAGGAAGATAAATTATCCCTACAATCTATTTTCTGAGGGTTTTTTAATTTTAAACTGCAATGTGTTCAGATCAATAGAAAGCAATGGGCATTTAATTTAAGTCCCACAGTATGAAAAACAATATGAAATGCTTTTTCAATTCCTTTTTCCAGTATGAATGGCTTTTCCAGGTCACTAGTCGAGAAACAGAAAGAAATTCTAACAATTTTAAGGTTACAAGGTCAAGCACTGTTAGGTCAAAAAGTGACAATGAGTGTTTCTAGTAATTTAATGTTTAATGCACTACTAAATTGTGCCTATGACAATCATTACTGCGTGCTTAATTTTGCACAAAATTCCTGCCCCAGAGAACAGACAGTCCTCTCGATCAGCAGGTATTCAGCTTTTTACTTTGGTGATTATTTGAATCTAGACCTCATCCTCTACACTATTCAAATTATTTTTAAAATTTAGAATTATTAGATTCCTCATGGTGTTTTTCTCTTCTCATCACAGCCTAGAGGTGCTGATTGCAGTTTTTGTAGTTGCTACATGAAGATTTATAAGAACAATTGTTGATTCTCTCTTCTGATAAATTTATGTGGTTTACCGAGCTAGTCCTGCAGGAACTAAATGGCAAATGTTGCACAGTGGTGTTAATCCACTTTCTTGGATGAATGTGGGACAAGCTAAGGACAGAATGGGCATAGGTCACAGTCATCGAGAGCAGCCACCGTGTCCTTTCCCTGCACTTGCAGGCTTTGGGTTTGGCTGTGCTGGCAGCACTTAGCTGCTGTGGCCATGCCTCCTGCCTCCGCATCCCTTTGCAGCTCCTGACTAAAGGGTGGTGATTGGTAGCAGAGGAGTAACTGCCCTTCTAGGCTGAGTTATTGTTGTGGACATCAAAACATCCGCTGATCCCAGCCTCACTCCTGCTGGTACGTCTGGTAACCCAATGCCTATCTCAGCCTTGTATCCTCCACCTTTACACCGTGCTCATCCTACCGCTGCAGGAAACTGAAATGTCACTGACAAAGACAAAACAGGAAAAGAAAACGCAGTTTTCCTTTGCATCTTGGGAAAGATTTATGCTACAGCCAAGACCCATCAGGTGCTGTGACCTTTTCACTTGGAAACCAACAAAGCTCTCTTCCTGGCCAACTTTACTAAAGTATGTTTGTGTGTTCAGTTTGGTGACACTAGAAGGCACATGCGTAGCAGCTGTCTGTCAGTAACTGAGAAAAACAACTGGAGATTTCAAAGCAACTATAGTTTAAGTCAACAGGACTGCTTACATATTTATGGCTTTTTCTGGATTGGTTCATAAAATCATAGCTAAACCTAGTTATAAAAACAAGCAAGTTCACCAGATTGAGTTGGGTTTGGCCAAACTTCCCAATTATGCCTCCCTACCTGGGAAATCTACTCTTGGTGCTGAGGTGTGGGTAAAGCAGAAGATTAAAGAATATTATGTCACCAAAGTACCATTACAGCAGGACTCTTGAACGTGTGAAGAGAAGGGAAGACCAGAATCATAACATCTGTATGCTTCTAATAAAAATAAAATAATTAACCTTATTCTATATCTTATGGGTTTGTGCAAATGACACTTTATTCCCAATAGCAGATTTTCTGAAAGGAACTCATAGCTGCTACAGCATCTCTTTCAGACAGTAAAGGAAAATATCGTGTGCCCAAAGCAAGGCAGCAATGCACAGAAGTGTGGCATGGTTGAGCACTAAGGAAGTTTCTCAGTCCTCTACTCAATCTTCCCAGGTGAAGCAATGTGCCTCTTAAGGAATAAATTCTTTGGGTTTTATCCCCTTCTGATCCTTTTACCTAAGAAGCTGTGGTGAGACATGCCTACAGGGAGAGCTGAGCTGTTTGTGTTAGATCGTCTACATATTCATGTTACCAGCTGAGCAAACCAAGAAAAAAAGACGTACACCAAAGGAGAGAAATATATTTGCATGTAAGGTAATAGTGTCAGGAGCACAGCATCATTTGTAAGCCACAGGCTGCTCATGGGGGTTTGTTTGTTGTTGTTATTTCTTTTTTGAAAGAGAGATATTAAACTCTGAGTCCTACTCATGCAATATTAGCAAGCTCTCACAGGTAGGGGTGGTAATTATAAGGCTTCATTCATTGGGAAGACTGTTTAAAGCCTGAGGGACATGGTTTCATGGTATGGTGTAATTGTACTTCCTTCTCATAAAAGGAGGGTGCTTATTTCCCATAACAGCCTGGCAAGCATAAAATAGTTACCTTCACCAGACCCAAACCACTATCCATTCATGTCAGAGGAAAGAGTTTCATTGTCCTCACTGAGTGCTGCTGGATTGGGTTCATAAACCCTGTCAAATAAAGCATTTAAGTATGCAAATAGACTCATTGCTCTAAATGGGAACATTCATGTGCTTTGCTATGCTAATTATAGAGATCAAGAAATATCCGTATATCTACAGAACAGCAAGTCAGAAACAAGAACAGAACTGCAAATACTTCATTTGGAACCAAATCTAGAAATCCTTAACCAGACAGTAGTGAGTTGAGGTCCCCACCACATGGGGCCTGTGCACCTTCAGGACTTTTTTTCAGTTGAGTAGGCCGCACCTCTGTCCCCTTCTCTGACTTTTCTTTAGTTTTGAGATTCTTCAGTTTCCTTTGCTTGTTTCCTGGGTTCTTTTAGGCCTTTTAAGAAACTATCATCTGCCTTTGGTTCCCAGAAACAGATATGACCCTCCTCACAAAAATCTTCTCAAATTTAAAGCACTTTTTCTCACACCTCTCTTGTGATGGATATGCTGGATCCAGGGATTCAACATTACTGTTGAAGCAGACTACAGAGCTTTTCAAGGATCCTGTACATAACTTTGAAGAATAATGCTAAAGCCTCAGCCTTTTCTCTACCTCTGGTTTTCCAACAGTCTTTTATTCCTTGTGATTAACAGTGTAAGGAAACAAACATTCTTTTGCTAACACATATGTTATTTTCTGGAAGACACTTTTTTTTTCCATCTCTTGATCCAATCTGGTAATTTTTTTCCATGTTTTTCCACCTGCTTTCTAAAAAGAGCAGTCTGACAGCTTGTCTCCTTATTAGGAGATTTCTAATTAGTCTAATCAAAAGATGATAGTCTCCCCCCCAAAACACACTATTGCTTATCTTCCCCTTTCTTTTCAAGGTTCAGTCAGTTGCAAGTACTGTCTCCAGGACTGGTTTGTTTGAGTGGACAGATTTAATAACTCTCATCATACTCCTAAAGACAGCTTTAAGGATTTCTCCCATCAGCTCCTGTGGTTTTAGCTCAAGATGGAGGAAGCTGATAATGGAAAAGACAGACTCCTTCTTCCTGTCTGCCATCCCATTTAATACAGCAGTAGAGGCATTACAGCACACACCTGGGGAAAGTCCTCTGTGTCAGGCAAAATCAATTAATAATGCGCATGTTCTTCAAAACCTTAGTTTGGGTGTTAATGTCCAAATTAGGCTAAGAAAAAGCAAAAAATTGCATTAAATTCTGCTTTATTTGGAAATCTTGGTAGGAAAAAGCACAACCAAATGCCAGGAAGATTACCAGTTCATCCACAATTCAGGGTTTGAAATTGTGGGGAAGAGACTGCACCACCTCAGGCATGGTCTGTCTGGAGCTATCCTGAGAAGGGCACAGTCACTATTTTAGGCCTGTAGCTAAATGTCACAATCTCACTTTTAAGCAGCTTCTTGCACTTAAAAGCTTCTTCCATGGGACTGTATATTTAATAACAACTGAGGGTGGTGTCTACTGAAACACTGGGTGTGAGCAGAACCTGAGGGCTCGTGATATTCCAGCTGACTGGTACACCAGAAAGCAAACTTCAACCTGCTCTAGAAAGATGTATTCAATGCATTTCATCACCTCCCCATTCATTCATTCATGTACCAGTGGCCTGTACCTCAGGACTCAAAGCCTACTGAATTCCACAATAGTAGTTCTCATGAACCTCCACGGGTATTTGATGCAGCCCCCCCTCCTCCCGAAAGCAATTTGTTATGGAGAGTTTTTCTTTCTAAACGTTGTTCCTTCATAGACATTTGAATCAAGACTCACAATGTGTCCTGTAGCCCATTTGGGAAGGGGAAGTTGCAATACACAAGAAGTATAAAAGTCAGCAGTTCTTTTTTAACCAGAAGGAGGAGATTATTATGTTATTCTGGCTACAACTAAGAAGGTGTTGATGCAAAAGTATTCTTCCATGCTGTCCAAAATTAAAATTTATACTTTTCCAGAACCTAAATGATAGTATTATGAATCTTATGATGACAACACACCTGTAATCAAGCCATAGTCATACAGAATAATTTCACCACAACAGAAAAAAGAGATGGAATACAATAACTACCTGGGTTTTGTATTAAAACAATAATAGATAAAAATCTGTCAAATAAGAATTTTTAAGGAGTCCTTCTTAGAAATTAGAATCATGTATATTTATTATCTGGGGTAATTTGACCAAACAAATTGTTTTAAAGGTGATATGCTCAGTTATTAAATGTAAAGGGGAAAACAATAAAAATTGTATTCTAAGTAGCTATTAGATTCTTAACTGTCCATTAGTTTTCAGGATATTCCAGTATACTGGAACTAATACTTGGCACAGCTGTAATAATGGATCACATTCAATCAGAAATAGTTAACTTATGTTCTAAAGCTTAATTGCTTGAAATCAGCGGATTGAGAATTACAATTTACCTAAATATTCTAAATAAAAGCAAGAACTTGTTTCACTGCAGAAGGTTCAGACCAGAATGTAATCTCAAATTATTTCAAAATCTGAAGGTAATTTGGCTTAGGAAGAAGCATGAGAAGAAGACAGCATGGCTTAGTTCACATGAATCTCTGCAAGAGCTCTTAGCATGGCCTGTGTCAAAACAGAAGTCTCTAAAACTTGCTCTCCTGAGCTGTTCCACTCCCAGAGGACTGGGCCAGAGCAGCCGATGTGAAATATCTCTGTGAAACATGGCAGTGCCCAGGTCCAAGTCCAGGGCTGGAGCCCTACCACCTCCCCTTGAGTCCAAGCAGGCGGTTCAGGGCAGGCTGGCTCAGAAGCCCCTTGTTCACGCTCCAGAGCTGCACTGTTGGTTGTGGACCAGGAGGACGTGTGGGAGGCTGGGCTGGTGACTCATGCCTCCCTCCCTCAAAGCTGCCCCAGTCCACCAGCTGACCAGCATTAGGGGAAAAGAGCAAAGGTTTGGATGCACCCCTGAAGTGGCTAGTTGCATGTCAAGGCAGACTTCGAGCTTGCTTGAAGGCATGTCTGAGTAGACATAACAAAGGGCAGCTCTCTCCCCTTCAATCTCAGTCAGCCCATGGAGCTTACTGGTGTCTGAAAGACATAAGATTGTTCCTGCTGTCTGGCAATACAATTAAAAACATTTTATTTTCTTCCTGAGTCCTTGCGAGGTGTGTGTGGACATGTGCATGTGAGTGTGAGAGACTAAGCATAGGCAAATGTGACCTCTCTAAATACGTTAGCATAGACTAAGCATTTTGTACTGTTTAAACTATTCCATTTTCTAATTTTAAAAGTCAGGACATTAGTTCATTGTAATTGTATCTTGGAGGAGGAAAAAAAAAGAAACAGCAAGCTTAGAAAAGTGAAATACATTCAAGTCTCAATGTTCTGGTGAGCACACAACTATGTGCAGACAAAGCAAAACTAAGTCTCTGATTGGATTCACAGTCTGCATCTTATGTAGGTCAGATTGCAGGAGCCATGTGAGTAGGGAGCAAGTCAGTCCTGCATCCATGCTTCTAGCATACCTGTATTGTATGAGTGGCACACCTTTCCTTCCCCCTCAGAGAGCAAAGAGAAAAACACAAGCATCCTGGGAAAAATGTGACAAGAAAAGTGTAAAATGTAAAATAATTTCACAGACTATAGTTTTACTGTTTTGTGAGTGCCAGGAGTTTTGTGAATGAACTCTTTATGGTGTTCATCCAACATTTGGACGCCTTAATTACTGCTGTGTTTTTCTTTTTTCCTTTTTTTTTTTTCTAGTGTTTCATTTCAAACACCTCCAGTGGGGCAGTGTAAATCACAGAGCTCAGACCTTTGTGAATATTATTACTCTTTCATGTGGTTCATCTATATTACCCAACATTAAAATTCAGTGTCAATATTTCTGAGACAATGTGTACTTCACTTTTTCTTTTTTTTTTTTTTTTTTTTTTTGGTCAGGTGCTAATTTATTATTCTTGTGTCCCAGGAGCTGTCTGTTAATGATGCATAATAGGACTATTTTAGTCCACAAAGTGGGAGGAAATGCATATATAAATCATTCTTCCCACCACCACACTCTTTCGGGAAGCACAAAGAGCATACTTTAATAATGGCTGTACTAAAGACTAGCACTTTGTTGGAGCTAACATGAAGAAGAAACATAACTTCCTCTCAGGAACATTCAACACTTGAAGTAGATGTCTGCCAAGTCATATTTCTTCTGGTTAGCTTGCTGGTTTCCTAGGAATAATCGAAGTTTTCTTGTGTCTCTTCATTCTCAGGCCACTCCTAGGGCAGTGGTTATTGAAGCTGGGCTAGGTCTATTCTTAGGACTCATCTCGTTTTCATTCCAGGAGTCCTGCTACTGTAATTAAGCTTCAGTGATGTGGAAAGATCTCCCACCAAGGCACCAAAACTTTGTCCAACAGACATGAGAGAGTTTTTTTCTAATTGGAAAAGCCAGAAGGAGTAAAACTTGTCCCAAACCCACCCACAAAGAAGACTTGACCCACCAGAGTGGCCCACTAAAGGCACATAATCTTCGACTAAATGTTCTCTGGCTTAGACCTTTCTCTTTAGAGCACCATGGAAATAAATCCAGAAATCCTCTCCAGCACTTTAGAGTTCAAATTTCCCCCAGTAAATGAGAGCAAACCTGTCCCTCTCCTCTGTGTCTGAATGTACCGGTGTGGGTCCATGCTTGCACAGAAAAAGCTCAACTGCACTGTGCCAGGGTACAATGCTGGCCTTTGAGTCCATATGCAGCACTTATTTGCAGTATCTGCTTAAGAAAGGAGAGAACCAAGGTGGGTGTAGTAAGATCCCTCCTGCTTCCAGCCATTAGCAGTTTAAGAATTTCTCATGTTGGAGGCTGCATCTAGACTTCTGTGTTTAATCTGTCCTCCATAGATTTGTCTACAGTGCACCCTTACCTTCCTCAGACATTTCTGAGTTCTTGTTGTGCCCGAAATCGTAGCCATTCCACATCCCTCATCATCCTGGACAACCTTCCCTGTACTTAAATAGCACCGTCACAGGTGAGATAAGCAGAACTGTGCATAGTTTTCAAGCTATAGGCACATGATATATTTATACAGCAGTCTAACAATGCTCTCTGTTCTGTCCTCTGCTCCTTTCCCAATAGTTCATAGTACTTTATTTGCCTTTCTGACTGCTGCTGAGCACTGAGCTGGCACTTTCAGAGAACTATTCCCAGTGATGCTAACATCATTTTCCTGAATGTGGTAAAATTGTTGTCATAAGCTGCTCCTGGACGATTTGGTTTCAATTATACTCCCCACTATATCGCTGGAGGCTGGAGAACTTTTTTGGCACATGCAAGACTTTTTTCCATAGACAGCCCCTTTACCACCAATCCTTCAAGCGGCTTGTGCAGCTGACATGGCACTGTGTGGTCTTATTCTTAGGATGTTATGGAACAATATTTTGTGAATATGTGTCCTATAGAAACACCCACTAGCTGTGGCTTATTTAAGAGACAGTTTGTTCTGCCTTTTGCTGCCCTCCTTCTCCAGAATCTCTCCTCCTTTCAGCAGAACACTTAAATTCATAACTTATGGAGGGTAAAATGTTCTTTTCAGCTGGGAACCCACTACATAAATCTGCGTATGAATCTTTCCAGTACATCAGACTTGATATTTTATATAAACATGCAGATTTACAGCTATCTTTTATGCAAACATGTACATACCACTAATGTATGAAGTTCATTAGTGGCTCTTCATTGGGTCTAGGCAAAACAAGGATGTCTTCAAGGGATACAATGAGAAGAGCTCGTTGTGTATATGCAGTTAAGTGGGATGAGATCTGTAAGCAGAATTAATATCTTTCATCAGACAACTGATATAGTTTGAAAAATAAAAAAACAAGCTCTTGGGCACATAAGATATTCAGATCTGAAACAAAACCAGCAGCTTTCAAAGCTAAAGACAAGCACAGACCAATTGCTCGGAGTTTAGTTAAATATGTATCAATTAGATCATCTCTGAAAAAATGACAGCTGGTATCAGTGAAATAGAGGTAGAGTACCACTAGAAAATGTAGAGTTAGGGTTATTTTTTCCTCAGCACTTGGCTTTTATCAACATTGAATTTCATTTGCAATTTTATCACCCTGTCTCTCCAGTAATGTGAAAGCTTTCTGCAGCTCTTCACAGCTCACTGTAGATTTGGTTATTCTGAATAACTTTGCCGTCAGCAACCTTTATCACCTCACTATTCCCTGCTTTTACCACATGATTTACATTGAGTATCCATACATCCTGTTTATTACACATTACTGGCATACTGGTACAGCCATAATCCCTGTTGTACGCATCATGAAGTTTTTGTAAACTTCAAAGCGTAGGAGAGTTTCATGAAAGTGACCATCACACAATGAGATTTCAACCACTTGAGGATGTTTGAGGAAGGATTCACTTGACAACTCAATTTAAAAATAAAAAACGAGCCAGAAAACTTAGGGCATGCAGTATAGCTGCTGTGAGAAATATTTATTTACATCAGCTGAAAATCTATCCATGTACATTTTCTGCTTTTAATTATGCATCACATTCTATAGGTTTTCAAAGACCATTACAGAATACTTTGTATTTTACTCTGAACTGTGAATGTACTGACCTACACCTTTCTACCTGGTGAGCCAGACACCATACCCTTTGACTTAGAGCCTTGTAACAGAGTGAACTTCAGTGGAATTGCATCTGCTGTGCTTTCAGATATGACTTTGAGTCGAACACCAGGCAAACAGAGGTATGGAGGGTCTGTTTACAGTTATTTCCTATATCTCATAATGGAACTAAAAAAAATCAATTCACCAGTAAAAAATTACTTGCACCATGGATTGGCGCTTTTGTCAGGAAATGCAATTTCATGATTGGACACAGTATATCCACATGAGATTTGCCTGGGCTTTTGCCAAATATTTAACATAGTCTACATGTACTTTTGGAATTGGACAAGTTATTATTTAAATGCTGTAATCTGTACTTCAGATAGAACAATGCTCCTGACAAGCACAGTAGATAGTTGGAAAAATACTGATTATCATTATTTTCAGTTCCAGTAAAATTTGACAGGTTTTTTTCTGGAATTCTGTTGACTTCCAGATTTTGTGTTAAAAATTTGAGAAATATGAGGATTACTATTTTTTTTCTGAGTTTGGTTATTACCATGCAAATATGTATTCTTATAGACATAGTAAATAAGACATCAGTAACAGTAGATTGCAGAATCTGAATCTATCCCTGAGCTCTAGACTTCCGTGCTTGCCTCCTGGAAGGGGAACAATAGATGGGCACCTCTCCAAAACATTCCCTCCTTGGCAGCAAGATGAGACTTTGCCCACTGTAAACTGTGCAGAGTGATGCCATACCCTCTAGGTTATAACAGCTGGAAATGTTAATCCTTGACCATTATCAGTGGGCACCTGAATTAAGACATCACTGAAATGAGTTAGGAAGCTGCTGCTGTTCAGTTCCATAGTGCTATGCCCTCTGTTAACCCATATTGTGTTGATCTATAGCAGACAACAGAGCGCAGAGATCCTGAGTATTTTCCCCGCTATGGTCACTCCAATACTAAAAGCAAATATATTGTCAGAATGATGTTAAATCAAAGCTCATTTAACCTAATGTGAGACTGAACTGAATTATGTTGCAGCATGTAGGTTTGCCCCCAAGCATTTCTACACGTAGATTTGCCCTTAAGCATTTCTGTATTGGTTACTCCCTCTTCAGCTCCTACAGTTTTTCTTAGAACTATGTCGTTAGAAAATTACTTTATTATAAAAGAGACATGGCCAGCATGTTGAGGGAGGTGATTGTCCCCCTCTACTCTGCCCTTGTGAGACCCCATCTGGAGTACTGTATCTAGCTCTGGGGTCCCCAGTACAGGAAAGATGTGGAACTGTTGGAGACGGTCCAGAGGTGGGCCACAAAAATAATCAGAGAGGTGGAATACCTCTCTTATGAAGACAGTCTGAGAGAGTTGGGCTTGTTCAGCCGGGAGAGGAGAAGGCTCTGGGTAGACCTTATTGCAAACTTTCAATACTGGAAGGGGGCTTATAAGAAACATGGGAAGAGACTTTTAGCAAGGCCTGTAGCTATAGGATGAGGGGTAATGGTTTTAAGGTAAAAGAGAGTAGATTCAGACCAGGTATAAGGAAGAAAGTTTTTATGATGAGGGTGGTTAACCACCAGAACAGGTTGCCCAAAGAGGTTGTAGATGCCCCATCCCTGAAAACATTCAAGGTCAGGTTGGATGGAGCTCTGAGCAAACTGATCTAGTGAAAGACGTCCCTGTTTCTTGAAGGGGATTGGCCCTGATGACCTTTAAAGGTCCCTTTCAACCAAGACCATTCTGTGATTCTATAATTCTAATTTCATATTTAAAAATTAAATGGAAAATGCTGAAGAATAAGATTTATAAATATATCTTTCCAGATATTTTTCATGGAAGGCAATATTATCTCATGCTTGTCACTGAAAGACCTAAGCCTCATTGCTTTAACTTTACTTACATGAATATGGAGTTTGTTAGAACTCCTCTACGACTTTGTTGTGGGGTTATAGCAGTCATAAAAGTAAAGAAGTGTTTTGGTGTCCAGAGTGTGAAAAAATTTATTAGCTTCCAGATTCCTATTTTTCTTACAAGTTAAACCTATTTTGTGGAGATATATTCAAAAGGGAAACTAGAACCATGTATAGTAATAACTAAGATCTGTCTTAGCAGATTCTGCTGATTGTATTTAGACACATTTTGAGTTTAGGTCCAGCTGAAAAAAGGGCTTTAGAGGTCTAAAGCCAAGACTGTGAGAATAAGTCCTATTCATCTATTGTCCAAACTGGAGTCTCATAAACATCAGAAATGCCTTGGCTTTCCATTTGTAAAGCTGTCAAGAATGGAGGAAATACAGCTCCTCTGAACCTGGGAAAAGGACACATTTTATGAAGTGGAGTTGTGTTTGATTTTATTTAATTATCAAGGAAACAGACGGAATTTTGTTATGTTTCTTTCCCAAGATAAGATGTTGGAAACTTTAAGGAGAACAGATGGAAATTTTTTTTGAAAGGGTATAATTAAGGATCAAGAGAAAACTAATCTGGATTTAAATAGCTTAAAGATGTTGTTGAATGTATTAATGCAAGAAAGTATTAAACTGCAATGCAAGTCAGAGGTTCTTTGAAAGAAGCCTGAGGACTCCACTCTATAAGCAGTCATGCTGAAATTCGGTGTACATGTAGATAATCCATATACATTAGTGCCAAAATTATTTAAATACTTTTGGTTGCAAGATCTGACCTTGGAAAATTCGACATTCAAGTCTTTCTGGTTTAGTTTCTCCTCCATCCTCTCTTAGGTCTTGATTTAATGAATCTAGGAAAAAAAATCACAGGACTTGGAAAAGCAAAGATCCTGTGTTTTAGATATATATATACACACACACAAAAGTAAGTGCGTACATAAGTATTTTGCTGAGTAGAACTGGCTTGATGAGTTGTGGAACATAAGGATCATCTGGTTTTGGACATTTCCAAGGTTATTAGAAAATTCTGAAAATTAGTGCAAGGCTGATATTTCCACCTGCTTGTGAGACTCTCTCCTGTGAGACAGATCCTGAAAAAGCAGCCACTGTGCCACCATGCACATGGCTGACTCTGTAGGTCAGAATATATCACCTCTGTAATGAAAGTTTTCAGTAAAACTATGGTGAAATATGGTGTGATGCCGATTCCACAGAGGTCCTTGGGAAAAGAGAAATCTTCTGCCAACCTGTATGGTGAAGGATTGTCCAACTTTCATTGATGAGAAAATCACATCCTGTGCCTCAAAAAGAAAATAGGGTCAGATACACAAAAAGATGTTCCAAAAATTAGGGTAACACCTATGTCTGTATCTTGCTAAGCTACCTGACTGGTAAAGAAAGTACCAAGTTTCTGAATAGTCCTGGAGACACACAGAGGTGCTACAAACCTAAAAATTTATTAAATTTTCTGATTCATCACTTTCTTTAAAGAGTGATTAGAAAGATAATCTCCATTTCCCATGGTATTTGATAAAACTTTAGTGCAACAGGCTGGGGGTTTTCAATCTTATTTGTTAGATGTCAACATCCTGGTTCCTAAATGTAAACTATTATTTTCTGAAATGTTATTTGATTTTTATTGACTTTTTTTTTCACTTAGGTTGTATTTGTTGGAAATTTTGACTTAGATAATTATAAGCTCTCATGTTTGGATTTTTCATAGATTTATTTTCTTCTAGGGGGTGGCTACATGGATAGATGAGGGGAAAGAGCTTGATTCCTTTTAGTTTTGCCATGGTGAGGTGCTTGAGGATTAAAAGTATGAAGTTTAAGGGTAGTTTGTAATGAATGTTTGTAGGATGTGGGGTTTTTTTGAGTACTGCTTCACTTTTTTACCAATTTAATTTTTAAAATGACAAATAAATAAGAAAAAAAACCCTCATACCTTATCCCTTAATTAGATGCTAATTTAATCATTCTAAACATATGGCATTTTTAAATTATGGATCTGAAATAATAGTTCCAAGTGCAATAAACTGTCATGCAAACTGTGATTAAGCACCATAATAATACGAACACCCACCTATTGTATTAGAAAACCACTTTTACAGCTTGTGTCAGCAAGGCAATATCTCTAAAGATTGGTAAGAGACCCAACCCTCTCCCCTGCACTAGAATATGACACAGGCAGGATTTGGACAAGTGAGATCAGGAGGTCAATCCACTATACTCAGTGACTTGTAGAGAGCAGAAGATCTTTGTGGAAGATGAGCTGTGGGCTCTCCCTGCCACGTGTCCTGATGGTGGGCTGCACGTGATGCTGCTGGCTCCTGGTGGTTTGCCCCAAGCAGCCGGCTTCCCCACCCGCTTCCCATGGGGAACCTGCCCTGTGATTTCTCCATAGGAAACAATCGGCGGTAATATTTACTTACAGGATTCCACCCTGCGCATCAAGGTGTACTGTTCACCCAGGCCCTCACCATTCTTGCTGTGCTGTGAACCACATCAAGTAACTGACCTCTCCAACATAAGGTTCTGAAGAATTAAAAAAAAGTACATTCCTTACCCTGAAGTCACCCATTAATTTTTCCCCTCAACATGTGTTTGTCTCTTGTTGTGTAGTGCTCCTTCCCACTGTTACTAGGGACAATCTTGGGTAGAGAAGGTTCCACCTTCCTTAATCCTTCACACCCATCCCCACAGCTGGATATGTGCAGCTCTGTAGGGCTGTGCTACTGCCTGATCGCTCATACCATTTTGTGGCATGGCTTCACAAACAGCTTAATCAACACAACTGAGAGGAAAGAAAACTCAGGAGGGTGGTGGTGGGAACAAAAGCCTCAGGATGGGAACCTCTCAAACCAGCTTTGCCAGAAAAGGTATTGCAATAAGGAACTACACCCCTAGGCACTAGAAGCAGCATCATGAATTTCAACCTGAAGCCAGCATCTAATTTTCAAGCACTGTAGAGCTGAGCATTATAACATCAAAAGCCTTTTTTTTTTCTTTAATAAATCCTAAATGGCTTGTGATAAGAAATCTACCATTTTAAATCTGAAATCTCTAATCTTAGAAAGGTACAAAAATATCACTCATGCGCTTGTTAAAACTGCTTAATGGAATTATGTCATAGCATCTTATTTCTTTCTCTACTTTTTAAAATGTCATTTGCTGTTGGGGCCCTAAGTACAGAAAGCTGTTGGGGCTGCTAATCAGAAACAAAGGAGCAATCAGACAACCCAGTGCCCAGAGTTATATTCTCGATTAATAGTGATGTGACTTCAGGGAAGCCTGCACTTAAATATTTCCAACATGTATGATGGTTTCTTAACCATTAGATCATTCTAGATTTTCCCTCATTCTAAAATCAGTCGTTTAATTACAGTTTAATTTAGACGCATTGTAGGAAAGTTCACTGATCGTCTTTTGTACATGATAGCAGGAGAAACCAGAAGGTTTGTGATTGTTTGACAGCTATGCTTGATACACTTTTTCAGTCTTATTTTAGATTCAATCACAAAACAAACTAGTTTCCCAATTCAAACATTAAAGTAACCAGCCTCCTTTTGAATATGCCCGTGATTCCTTAATGAAATAAGAATTACAGATTATGAAACATGAAGAGATAAAGTAAAATCTAAAATAAATAGCACACACCCTCTTACAGTTGAGCAGGAACTAAAGTCTAATTGTATTAATGAAGAACATGATCTGTTTAAAGATGAGAAGAATAATTCATTGAAATTAATTTGATTTTTTTTTAAAAGTATATTTCTTTAACTAACTGTATGGCTTGTAATTTCGTTAACTAAATGAAAACTGTGCCACAACCTGTAGCCCTGTGTGTACATACATATGCACATACTCAGATGTGTGGTATGAACTCAAGTCTCCTTTCTGGAATTCAGCCATTCCCAGGGGTGGAGAGCATCATCATTTGTGCTTGAGCAGTCAGTTTGTCACCGCTGAAAGGGATGTTACCAACAATCCTGGAAAGAGGCATTTTTGCCTGTCTGAGGGGCCAGGGGGATGAAGGTCGTGCAGATGCACAGTTCCTTTTGTGATGGGTTCTTGTTATGAGGAAGGAAAATCTCCTTGCAGCCTCTGCATTGTTGTTTAAACAACTTGAATTAACTTTGAAAATAATTTGTCACTTTCTGAAGTGACAGATCCATCTGTGGTAGCCTAGAAGTCTGATCTGGAAAGCAACTGCCCATCCGGCCTATCTTGCATGTTCAGTAGGTCCAACCTGAGTGGCACCCGGTTTACTGCTGCCTGACCTGCTGGTGTTAGCACAATTGCGTTTTCCAAATCCCAGGTCAGTATGTAAAAGAGTACTGTGCCAGGCCAACTTTTAGGGATGCTTCTAGGCTGATTTTGACCCCTTGTGCTTTAAATAGTAGCAAGCACAAAGAAGTTTTCATCTGGACTTGAGTTTGTAGACATACTGTTTTTACTGTATTTGGTAAATCACGTGTTTTCATAGGTTAGATCTTAAATGAGAAATTCCTATGTAGTTATTTCCCAGTTTCATTCTTGAACTTTGCTGAAGGTAACTAAAGAACAGGAGTGAGGAGGTTAAAGTGGCAGCAGACATGTAGGGTGGTTCAGGTGTCTCCAGGTGGGCTGTGACCACCCACGAGCACCGGGTAGAAGGTTCAGCCACCCAGACTGGACACTCCTGTGGCAGACCTCTGCCATACCTGGGTGCCACACACTGGACCCTGTCCCTTCTACTTCTGTCTTGCAACAGCTTCTCTTAGCATGAGCGGGTCTCTGAGCTGTAACCCATGTCCAAATTTCCTTTTCTCTGTTTGAATTTGAGCTCAAGTCCAGGAAGAAATTTGCTTTGCCTCCCGTTCTTTGACAGTCTGAGCTGCCTCAAATCAATGAAAAGCAATAAACAGCTCCATGTAGTCTGAAAAAGCAACCTTAGAAAAGTTGCAAAATGAAAACCAAATTTGATTTCACAAAATGGATACTGCTTCATTGTTATTTTTCTATCTTTTCCTTTTGTATGTTGCTTATTTCCCCTCATTGCCTGTGAGACAGCATTTGTAGATAGCAAACCTCACCTACTTACCTGAAAATCCTCAGGGCCACGTTCACTTCAAAGCCTGGCTTTCCTGAGTGTTTACAGCCTCTCCAGTTTTGAAGTTATCTGGAAATATCAGCAGCATATTTCAATTAACGTTATTAAAACACTCACCAGCAGTATTCATTCCAAGTGTAGAGTTGTCATAATTTTTCACTTTAGTTTTATCTAGTCAGTCTCTGGAATGACTACTGTTTCTAAACTGGAGACAGCTATGTGCAGATCACTGGTAAATTTTTTTTCAATTTTTTTTTTTTTTAATGAAAAACTGGTTTTCTGAAGAAAGCAAGTATAGGGATTAAGTCTGCTTAAATCTTGCCTGAACTGGTGCTCAGCTACTTAGAATCCAAGTAATCCCCAGCCTGCGAAGCACATCTGCCTTTTTACCAGGACTGCCTAACCCTGAAGCTATTTATATTCACTAGACAACGCCTTGCCTGGTTTGGGAATTCTCTTGGCATGTATCTTGCTTTGTACATACGATCTAGAAACAAGGAACAGAAACTGTTATGATGTATGGTCTAAATTTCCCATTTAAAATTCAGTTGTGCCTAAAGTTGTGCCTAAAGAAGACAGAAACAGGGAAATGAAGGGAAGAATAAGGAAAAAGCAGGTGAAGGAGTCCATACATAGTTTAGGAGTTTTCAAATCAGTTGGGCCAGATCAGCTTCATTTTAGGATATTTGGAGCACTGTCTGAAGCAATCGCTAAGCTACTGTCTTTGAAAAGCAACTGTGAATGATGAAAGATCAGGTAAAGACAAATACTTTAAAAAGTAGTTAAGAAATTAAAGACTAACCAGCTTAATTTCAGTTCCTGGGGAAAATCCTGGAGCAATAAGTCAAACAAATATTTGAAGGCAGTTGTTTTAAATGCATACTTCCAAGCAAGACAGGAATTCATTCTTGGAGAAAGTAATGTCAGGAAGGTGCAAACCTATCTGCATACGCATAACTGGAGATTAGTTACTCATGAAAATACTGAAATGGGTAAATGAAAAGAAGTATTCTACAAAAAACCTTAGAAACCATATTTAATTTCATTCAATGCTTTTATTACTGCCCAGATAATAGAATAAGCATGATCTTTGGGGGAAGATTGAAATAATTCGTTCTTTGTAGCCTAAAGGAGAGAAGGCTGGAGTTAGCTGGGGAATAAGGGAAAAGACCAGACTAAGCATGTAAACATTTTTGCCAAGAGGAAGAGAATAATCATTTATCCATACACAGGATTGATAAAAAATAGGAAAGGATGAGTTTAAATTGCTGCTAGTTAGACATTAGAAAACTTTACATGGAAATATTATGAAATACTGTAAATGATGACCAAGAAGGCTGTGGATATGCCAGTAGCAGAAGTTTTTAACTAGTCAGATCAATATATGTCAGAATATGTATAGCTGATCCTGTCTTGTAGCAGAGAAATGCAATAGATTATAACCTTTTGGGATCGTACTTTATTGTGGCTTTATCGTATAAAAACAACAGAAACACCTGAGTTCAAATAGAAAAGATAGGTATTTGCAAGTAATGTATAACTTGTAGAAAAAATACGATAGACTTTGCTATGAAAGCTGAACCCACTGGCCTCCGTTTCCCATCACTTTTCTCCTAGTCTAAAATAGGCTGACCTTAACAAAAAGTCCTTTTTTGTCCCAAGGAAGAGAGCCTTTCTGTGGCATGCTCCAAGAAAGCAGGAACAGCCGAAAAGTCCATACTCCAAACAGGTCACAGGAGGTTCTTGGCAGAGATGAGCTGTTTGTTATGGTAAAAAGAGAGTATTATACTACAGCTAAACAACTGGTGAATAATTTGGGGGAAAAGTGTAGCACACATATGTTGGTGTCCAGATGCGTCTATGCTGCAAGCTGAGCCGGGTGTTCTGAGCTCCTGAGGAAGCTCTCTAGGATCTATGTAGCTGCACCATAAAGGGTAGAGCCCAGCATGAAGAAAGGGGAAAAATATCAATCTTGGAAATTGGAAGAACCTCCTTTAAGTAGAATACATCTGGGTTTTGATGGACGTTCAGTGAAAATACATGGAAATAAATGTTTCAGGGACGAGAAACATTGTTGTCAAAGGAAAAGATGGAGATTATTTTTCCTTGAAAGACTTAGAGCATCATTGAGCTCTTTTGTTGTTTTATATATTTAAAGAAATTTACCCTGGTAAAAGTGGGACAGCACTTGGTCAGCACTACTGCACACGCATTTGTGTTAATCTCATGACAAGCATAAAAAAAAAAATTAGATTTATTTATTGTCTTTTGCTAAGACAAAGTACCAGATAAGTATTTTTGTTGCCAATGGAAACACCATTCAGGTGCGTAAACGTGCAATACCATCCCTGCGCTATCTTTAGCATAGACCAATAATTCTGGTCACTATGGTTTGCTTGACAGTTACTGAATTTCTGCTGATGTGTTTGGCATTTGGTTGTAATTACCTATTCATCTGAATTAAAAGATTGATCGCTGCAGTCAACGACTGATACAAAACAACATAAAAGAGATACATTAATACTGGAATTTTATGTAAGCGTTGTTCCAGAGGGAAAAGAACATATGCAACAGGGAAATTGAGAAGACATCTGTCACGGTAGTCAAGCCTCTATCAAGCTTGATAATGATTATGAATCCATTACCATTGATATATTGCATAAAGCTGTGGGAATAGGAAGCTGTTCGCATTACACAGAGAGTAATCAACATCCAACAGAAGTAGTCCCATCACACACACACCTGCTGCGTGCCTCACATCAGAATATGTTATTTGCAAATCTAAATTTTATTGGCATGGCAGAAGGAGACAGACAAATAATGAGATTCACTTATGAGCTATTTTATTCCTTTGCTAATGAGGTTTTCTAGTAACAAAACAAGCATTTGGTAACTTGCATATATTCCTCAGAATGTGTTGACATACGTAATTTAATCAATACATTTCAAATGCAGCTGAGTAATATTTCCAGACTGTTTCTTAAGAGGAAAGTCCAACTGCTTGTAATACAAAGACATATTTCTTTCCTATATATTTACGGTTATGTATTTTTTGTGCGCATTTATACTATTACAAAAAAAACCAAACAAACAAAACCCCCCAAGAAAATACTCAGGAGTATGTGGGCATGAGTGTATGCCCTAGAAATCTGTGGCTGCAAAAAAACCTTATTTAAAATTAAGCAGAAAATGCCTTTTATTTCAATCATGTTTTCCAGAATTGAACTAATTTCAAATGTGTATAACATGAATAGGAGCCTGTGTTTTGAAGACAAGAAAACTACTAGAAAACGAATTCTTTCTAAGAAAAACAACGTGCAGATCAGAATCTGTTTTTTTGCTAAAATCAGATAAAACACACATCTTAGATGTCGGATTTATGTACATGAAGTGCAATCTATGTTTTACAAACAGTTTCAGAATTTGCCAAAATATCCTCACCCAGCAGGAGAATATATGCACACACATATGCACATGCACATACACAGACAGGATGTTTCAGCATATATATACACATACATATATACAAACATGAGTATATTATATAGTATTGTGGCATTTCAGCAAATATTTAGGTATTTTTTTCTTACTAAGTGGTCTCACTTTTCAGATCTGTATCATAAAAGTTAGGTGCCTTAAACCAAATGATATGATGTTTTAACATTTTGGTTACTGGCATTTTTAACACTCAAATGAACAAGTGACCTTATTACTAGCTTTGTACTGGATTTATTTATATCACTAAAAAAAGGGAGACATATCAAATGTATAAACTAAAATCAAGGCAAAACTTTTAGCTTTTTAAATTATGAAATTATAAGATGACTGTAGAAAATATGCTTTTTACGTGTATCTATTACAGAGAAACATTGTGCTAAAACAGGCCATCAGAGATGAAATCCTATGTTGTCAGGGCAAAAAAATCTAAAGAATAATAAACAACTAAAGTGGTGAGCTAGTGTGTCAGATAAAGGACAACACAGACAACAAAAGAAACGATAGCACAAATAGCAAACCAAAAGTAGTTTAAACATTTCTCTCAGACATAGCAGCAGTCTGCTTTCAGAGTGAAAATGAATACATAAACATCACTTTCATTGCAAATCACCGTAGTCTAGCCAGGACGAGACAAAGGAAAAGGCATATAATTGTCACTGTTCTATAAAAAGAGACAAATGTTATGTGACACAGAAAAGGAATGCTAATTTGGTCAATATGAGGGAAGTTAGGGTAGTTTTTGGTGGTTTTTTCCTTTGTTTCTTGTTTTCTCAGCATAATCCAAAAAGAAGTGTGTGTCGGTGCAGAGTCTGTTCCACTACACGTGCTCTTCACATGGTCACTGAACTGTGTCCTTTAGGTGGAGATACGTGTGGCCTGTAAACCACAGAAGTCCTAAGCTCCCAGGCTGCTCGGCACTGCCAAGGCTAGGAGAGAACCAGGTCTTCAGGAAACTTACGCAGGAAAATTCAGAACAGATGTTTGCCAGTCTCGTAGGTCTTATACAAGATGAGAAAATACTGCCTCAAACCAGCAGCTATTGGGAAAGTTCATTGGTGCTGGAACTGATAAGTGGGACAGGAGTTTTTATTACTTCTCTGTTCAATTCCTTTTTGATATAGTAGAGTGATGTTGGGCATTGGCTCTAGTTTAAACGTCTCTTAAATCCCATCTAAGAACATGACATAGCTAGGTGTTAAGAAAGATCAGTAAATATAAGCAGGAGCAGAATTAGGAGGAATAACAACTGTGAAGAAATTAAGATGGGGAGAAAAAGTGAAGGAACAAAAAATTGAAGTGTTTTGTGGTTTGTTTTTTTGTGGGTTTTTTTGGGTGGTTTTTTGTTTTGTTTTGTTTTGTTTTGTTTTTTTCCTGAAAAAAAGATCTGCTTGGCCAGGAAAATTTTGTCTTTATGATAATGAACTCATGAAAATACAACACTCCCTTAAAGAATGGTGTTTTGAATGTTATCAGCTGCATATGAAAAAACCAGACCAAAAACACTAAAGTGCATTTTTGAAACCTCTGTAACCTATTAAAGAAATGTGTTCTGTAATTTCAGCTCTCGGTTTGTAACTTGAGATCTAAGTCTCGGGAAAAAGACTCTGATTTCAACTTTGAAGAAACAATGGAGATTGCAAGACCACACAGCAGAACCAGAGAAGAATGAAAGCTCTGGAGATAAAAGACCATTTTATGACGGTCTGTATTACTAAACCACAAACTTACAGAAACATGCAATAACAAGAATGCACTGAAAACGTTAAGAGAAAATCTGAGAAGCACAACCAGACTGAGGTTGCAAGAAGCAGAAAGCACTTGGTGTAGAAGACACCACAGTATGTACCCTGCAGACAGAACTGTTGCATCTGCAAGAAACCGATGCAAATGCCCACAGACAAGATTCCTCGTCCCTCTAAGGAAACAGACGAAGCGTGCATGCCTTTTCCACAGTGCTGCAGGTTTCTGCAGCACACCCTGCAGCGGCGCATAGCTCCACGAACATTTAAGAGACTTTTCTTCAGCAGCCATCAGCATTTATTTGTGGGAACTGCTCAAAAGAGTCTGAGTAGATGGAATACTGTTTGGAATAAGAATGGAAAACTTACAACATACAGAGCACAGAGGTCTTTTAGAAAGGGTAGATGTAAGGTTAAATGGGTTAGTGAGAGGCTGGGACATTCTGGTTCAAATCAGCTATTGTTCATGAAGTCCACTGCCACTTTCACCTAGCAACACAGGATAGAGAGAGCTTTTTCTCTTCTTTCTCTGTTCCTTGCTCACTTACATAACAATTTTTCTCTAGCGACCTAAGGAAGTCTTCCTATGTGTTCTGTCACAGTCCCTTCATCACCTCCCAAAAAATGTCACCTAGTCCAGTCTACCCCATTCTGCACGATGGTGAGGTCCCAAGGCTGGCAACCACCGGTGCCCGTCTGGGAGCAGTGTAGCTGTGCCTGCACACAGTGTGCTTGGACTACCAAACCCTGCTGAGGGCAGGGGGGTGTCTTGGCAGAGCTCCCCATCCCACGGCGCGTCTTCACAGCACAGCATTGGCCCAAACCAACGTACAAGCTCTCCCAGAGCTAACTTATGGATCCCTAAAAATCCCTCCAGACTCTGTACACAGCCTCACAAAAACACACATTTGTCAACAAGCCTCAGTGGCACTGGGGAAAGAGGCGTTTGTGAGCCAACTTTTGAAAGCAGCACTAAGTCTCTTAAATCCTACCTAGTCCTCTGGGGTTCTAGCATAAAGTGCTTTCAAGCTAGCTGGGTGAAATAAGTAGCAGTAAAAATCCTTGGCTGCATTTTTCTTTTTTGTTGTTATTTCAGTGAGACTGAGGTGGACTGAGTTTTACAACTTGCTTCAGCCAGAAAATGTTTCCTTACATATTTTTTAATAGTTGAATTTAAGAATTTGAAAAAAACCACTTAGTTTTGAAATTCAGTTCACTACAACCGACAGCATTTGCCTCACTAACAAACATGTATCTCAATGTTTCTGTTGAATTAAATTTGATGAAATTCGGGGGAAAAAATCTAGTAGTTTAGCCATGAATGGACCTTTCTGTCCTTGAAAGAACTGCTGCTGAATCAAAATGGATATTGTTTATACATTCATTCATGTAGTACAAAATTTGCCTACATAAAATCGTCACAGGACAGCGCAGCCAAATGTTTATTCCTCAGACTCTCTCTTCCTGCCGGCATGCCTGAAAACAAAATGCTGTTCATATGAATGTTTATGGAAACTTAATTCGATAAAAGGAAAAATGTAGGTTCTTTTCTCCAGGCTAATTTTATTTGGAGATTCTGCTGCCTTTATTGCTGAGCAGTACTGTAAACAGCTTGAGCAGTCTCGAAGAAATGAATGTGTCTATTCAACAATAAGGTTCTAATTAGTGTGAGTAACTGGGAGAGAATCTGGACCCTACAAATTTGTCTTTTCACTCTACATCCATTTTACTGCATCATTTTATTATTCATGGCTGGAATTTTTTTCACCATTTGCATTAGTGATGTCAAACCACAAATTTAGTCCAAATCCTTTGAAGTTAGTGGAATCACTTTCATTTACTTCCGTGGGATTTTGATTAGTCCTAATGGGCTATATGAAAGCATATTAAAAACTAAATGTGTTTTTTTCTTTGGAATGGAGGGAAAAGATAACATCTTTTCTTCTGTGTGCTCAGTGAACTTTAAAAACACAGATAAGCAAAATCAGTGTAACTTTGGCCATTAACAACTGAATCTCATATTTGCTGGCACAAAATTTTGGCAGGAATGCCTCCAAGAAGGCTAGGATTATATAGACTACAGAGGATCTTTTGGTCATAGTCTTTATAGGGATCTCCTTTCATCTGATGAAAGCACCATAAAACAGATTTAGAGCTTTGCTTTCTTTATCTTCTCTCCAGTTCAGATGTACAGTAATTAAGAAATATTTTTCTTGAGAGGTTCAATTATTGCCATGTGTTATCTGTAATAATTGGTGTTTTTACTTAAAGCAACATTGAACAACAGATAAAAGAGCCCTACAGATAGCATTATGAAGCATGGCCAGACACTGATGTTTGCCTTCTCATAAAGGGGAATGTAAATGTGTGCATTCACTGAGTTTGATAATTATATTCATGACATAATTACGGAGAGAACATGCTGAATCTCATTGCTGCATGCTTCTGTAACTTCTAATGATGATTCACTTACTAAAGAAGCAAGCACATAAATATCAGATACAACTTGTCCGTTGAGTCTTTGAAATAATTCAAACAGTCAAGCTTTTACGCAGGCTGCTTTTTTACTAAACAGATAGGTAAAATGTACAAGCAATAGATACCCATTTTCAGTGTTTGTTTCATCAAGCTGTGCAATGTGAGATGGGGTTTTTTGAAGGCAAATTAGTGTGTGGTCTGCTATTTGAAAACTGGGTAAAATAATCCCTTGCAAAAAAAGCACAACAGGTTTCAATTTAAACAAAGAAAGAGTTTTCTATGGACTTTTGGACTATCTTATTAAGCTTAAAAGAAAAGTGTAGTCGTCTTTAGAATTCTAAAGATGAATATAAAACACTGTAACATGGATACTAGTGCCCTAAATCTCTAACCAAAAATTTAATTTCTACACTTTATTCCTTTCATGTTTTTTTAAAACATGCTAAAATTCTTAGGTTGCATGCAAATTAGTGCTGACTATATTTATATGGTTAGTCAAAAGTACTACACAGGCAAAGAGTAAAACCTGCGTTATCAAGTTTACTTCTATCCAAAGGCAGGCAGGACTGTAAGACAATACATGCTGATATATCTGTCAATTCAAGGCAAATCTATACATAATTTTTGTTTTAAGCAGCAATACTGACATGAAATGGTTTGAAACACAGTACAAAGCAGTTTCTATATTTCCTACTCCAGTTGAATAAATATTATTGAGGGACTACCAACGTCTTTGATGTTATTGCCCTGAATTCAGGGATTGGCACTGTCTGATTCACACTGTGCTGAAGCTGCAGAAATTCTGCTTTGTGAAAGTCTGCCCAGTGACTTATGTACAGCTGGTTGGCAATTTTCTCCTGCTTTTCTCTCCCATTTTTCTCTCCCATGACAACTATGGACTCATGAAAAGGACACCTTTTTCCTGTAAAAATATTTGGATTTCATCACTCCTATTGCCTTGCCCATTTCCTCTGACTTTTGTATCACTCAGGGCTCAAGAAGCTGTCATAGATGAGTGAAGGGCTGATCTGGCTCCCAGACGCCCCAAAATGCCTCTGACAGATGTGGCCAGGTCTCAGTTAGCAGCCACAGAGGCTGCTGACTCAGTTTAGTTGCTTCCTCATACTCACAGAGTTAAACTCGTTTGCAACCGGTTTTCCTATGGGCTTGGGAAACAGATTGCTGTGCTGGTTTGGGACAGTGCAGACCCTGTGAACTTTCCTTCGTCTAGCCAAGCATTCTGACTCTAATAATAACCATCCCCTATGAAAATAGGGCAGGATAAACTCTCCCTGTGACTTGCTGGTCCTCCCTTGAGCCTCCCTGAACTAAGTAATGTTTTCCCTGGCACAATGAATGTTGTATCTGGGGAAAAAAAATAGTAACCATAAACAGATGCCTGGGGAAGCCTAAGAATAGAGAAAGGTTATATGGTATTTCTTCTTAACAGTTTTCCCATCTCCAGTCACTTTCAGCTAAGGACATTTCCTGAGCCTACTATGACTGATGTTTGGTAATGCACAAAATCTCTCTCTTCCAAGATCAGTCTCCCCTTGAACTGTGTTAAAGTTTTGCACCCACAAAACCTTTTGGAGAGGAAGTTGACAGAGTGTCTCTCTGTCATCTGAAGAGCCACATCCTTTTGTTTGTTTTGAACCTGGTTTGTTCTAGAACCTTTTGACTGTCAGTAGTTCTTTACTGAGAGGGATGATGAACTGTTGACATCCTTACATCCTCTCAGTGCTACACATGCTTTGATTGACTCCATCACCTCTCTAAGTAACCTGTGAAAGGTCCTTAGCTGTTCCCTCTGTGGAAGCAGCCCTAGATCTCCCTTTCAAGTACTTCTCTGTTTCACCCTTGAACAGTGTCTTGTCCTTCTACAATAATAGAATCATTTAGGTTGGAGAAGACCTTGAAGATCATCAAGCCCAACTGTAAACCTAACACTGCCAGGTCCAACCACTAAACCATGTCCCTAAGCACCACATCTCCACATCTTTTAAATACCTCCAGGGATGGTGACTCAACCACTTTCCTCGGCAGCCTGCTCCAGTGCTTGATAAACCTTTTGGTGAAGAAATTTTTCCTAATATCCAATCTTGGCACAACTTGAGGCCATTCTATCACTTGTTACTTGGGAGAAGAGACCAACACTAACCTGGCTACAACCTCCTTTCAAGAGAGCAGTAAGGTCTCCCCTCAGCCTTCTTTTCTGCAGGCTAAACAACTCCAGTTCCTTCAGCTGCTCCTCATAAGACTTGTGCTCTAAACCCTTCACCAGCTTCGTTGCCCTTCTTTGGATGCACTCCAGCACCTCAGTGTCTTTCTTGTAGCAAAAGGCCCAAAACTGGACACAGTACTCAAGGTGCGGCCTCACCAGTGTCGAGTACAGGGGCATGATCACTCCCCTCCTCCTGCTGGCCACACTATTCCTGATACAAGCCAGGATGCTGTTGGCCTTCTTGGTCACCTGGGCACACTGCTGGCTCATATTCAGCCACCTGGCAACCAATCCTCCGAGGTCATTTTCTGCCAGGCAGATTTCCAGCCACTCTTCCCCAAGCCTGTAGCGTTGCCTGGGGTTGTTGTGACCCAAGTGCAGGACCCAGCCCTGAGCCTTGTTGAACCTCATGGAGTTGGCCTTGGTTCCTGGATCCAGACTGTCCAGATCCCTCTGTAGAGCCTTCCTACCCTCAAGTAGATCGACACTCCAGCGCAACTTGGTGTCATCTGCTAACTTATTGATGGTGCACTTGATTGCCCTGCTCAGACCATTGATAAAGAGAACTGGACTCATACTGAGCCTTGGGGAACACCACTTGTGACCGGCCACCAACTGAATTTAACTCCATTCACCACAACTCTTTGGGCCCAACCATACAGCCATTTTTTTTTACCCAGCGAAGCACTACCCAGTAAGATTTAATCTTATAGCTGTCCCCTTTGCTTGCTTTTATACAAAGTCTGCCATCTTGACATGATTGTCTTTGAAGCTGAGCATGCATCTGTAGAGAACCCCATTGGGACAGTGACCAATGAACCTCATGCCCACAGTTACAGAGCAGCACTTACAAAATCAGATTTTTGAACCTGATCCTGGATATATCTTTAAATAGAATAGAATAGAATAGAATAGAATAGAATAGAATAGAATAGAATAGAATAGAATAGA
>VWZZ01004887.1:408027-466611 GCA_013399095.1 Psophia crepitans | reverse complement strand
TGTGCTCCAGCCCCTTCACCAGCTTCGTTGCCCTTCTCTGGACAGGCTCCAGGGCCTCGATGTCTTTCTTGTGGTGAGGGGCCCAAAACTGGACACAGTACTCGAGGTGCGGCCTCACCAGGGCATCAAGGCATCATCTTGGCATCAAGTTAAGGATGCTACTTCCCCTTGCGCACTCAACCAGCAGTCACGGAGAGCGCCTAAATATTTCAACTATGCTTCATGCTCCCTTGTGACATTTGCCCAGCTAGGATGGGGGTACTTGAAGTAATCCAATAAAGTTACGTTTTCTGCCCTTGCTGCCTCTTTGACCTGATCTGTCTTTGTACATTACAGTCACTGCTGCTGTCCTGGTTCGGTCATCAATGATATAGACTCAGCACTATATTTTCCCTGCTGAGGCCCTGGATTTCAATCCATACAGATTTGGTGTTCCACACAAATGAACCCATACAGACTTCATCGAAGCATCTAGGGCGTTAATTTGATTTGACTTTAAGCTCTCCTTGGCATATAGTACTAAGCTGCCGCTGACACAGTTCCTTCCAACTTTTGTAATATACTGTCCTGTTGACTGCCTTCCCACACCAAGTTTTCTCTGACCAGTGCTTTCACTGGAAGCCATACATCCTCTTTCCTAGATTTCTTCGACCATTTGTGCAGAAGTGGATATACTGCTGTTTTGCGCTCTTTCTTGGTGCTGTATTTAAATGACAGTCTGTTTCTTTTCCATTTCCTATTTCATGAGTTTCTGAGTTGCCAGGGGCCTGAGTTCCTCTGTGTGGGACAGAACTAGGCTAAAAGCCAACATATTTGGGCAATCAGTGTATTCTGCTGTGAGTATATACCCTGCCAAGACCTGAACCTGAGCCTACCCAACTGTGGAGATAGCCGATCCAGGCTTCCTGCCACAAATCTCAGAGTTTGTGAAGCCTGCTAACCCTGGCAGTGAGCAAAGCACCCGATTCCATTTGAAATGACTGACTGCACAATCACAATTAAGATATGCAATTTAGCATAAAATAAGGCAAACTAGCATAAAATAACTGGTTTGAATTTGTAATGGGATCGTAGAAGGAATTAATTCCCCCTAAGAAAAAAAGTATGTTTAAAGAACAACTAAGCAAAAAATTTTAAAGGGAAAGAAGTAAAAGTCCTACCAGGGAAACTTTGGGTGACAGTAAAATGTTAGTGGAAGTTACAAAGAAAGTATGAATTAGGAAACTGAGGATTTATTAGTGCCCAGGAATTTTTTTCTTCCCTATAGCAACTATCCTGCACTGCCAATATTTAACAATATTCTATCAGAGAGTTTTTTCACTCTCTGCTGTAAATTCTATGTATCAGGTACATATCATTCAAACAGAGGAACAGGGAAAGCAGGGGGGACTGTTTGCTTCTTTTGCCATATACACAAGCAGATTTTTTTGTCAGAAATACCACACCCAGGGCAAAAATATCGCCAGGCAAATAGACCAAGCGCTGCCCTTAACAAGCCTCAGCAGAAAACAAACAGGTTGCACTTACCATAGCGTAGACCCTTGGGAAGGCATCCAAATTAGAGAGATTATAATATGAGGAAATATAAAGATATTGGGTGCAATAGGCTGCATACAAAATATTAGTTCTTTTAGAGAATATTGGTATGTCCAGAATTTAATTATAAAAGTAGTCAAAGTAAACGCCTACATGTAAACTTGCAGACAGGTGAAATTAACTACAGCAGTGAGAAGAATATTTGCCTTTCTGCTTGGCATTCAAACTGCCCAATAGTGCAGCTCTATGTAGTACCTAAGCAGGCTGATCAGGATCAGCAGGTAAAATCCTAAAGTTTATAACCAGTTTTTAATTAATCAGATCTCAGCTGAACTCAAAGGGCCTTCTGCCTGCATATATACTTCTCTATTTTGCTTACAGGGAAGATTTTACTGCTAGAGATGCTAAGAAAGTTGTCTGTGGTTTTTGTTTGTTTTGGTGTTTTTTTTTTTGTTTTGTTTTGGTGGGGGTTTTTTGTTGTTGTTGTTTTCGGTTTTGGGTTAGGTTTTTTTTTTGGCAGAAAAGTCCCGTCAGTTCTGTCTTCTGGTCCCAAAAGTGTCCTCCTTCTCAGCCCATTGTTTTGTGATTGGTTTCTATCCATTATTGTTCCACAGTGATAACAGCTGCAAATGGGATTTCCAGGAGTGGTCAGGATTTGCTCAGCTCTGTCCCCACTGTGATTAGTGTGACCTTTACTGTTGATTTCGGCAGAACAAAGTTAAGACAACAACAAACTTTTGAAAATTTTATTTTTAAAAATCCAAGTTTACAATAGGAGAGGCCTCTGCCAGGCTTCCTGGCTGTAGGCAATTTTTTGGGAGTAAGATGAGCAATTCTTTTTCATAACTGTCTTTCCTAAGATCTTAATTCCCAAGGGAAATAGAGTCATCTTTATGTCAATGAAGCATTAATTTCCGCAAAGAGGTAAGCTTCACGTCATGGGTGGCAGGAAAGGAAAAAAGCTGAGGTTCCTTTCGGGATATAAACCATTTTGCATAAAACACTGTGGGACTGCAGACAGGCGAACCCACACAGATTTACTGCCATGCATCAGGGTCTGCATAGTAGAAACTTCATCAGGAAGTCACAACGTAAATTGTGAATCAACACAATGCCAGCTCCAGCCTAGCAGCAGTAGTGAACGAGACCTGAGGCAGGGATGTTAGACTTCAACGCGGAGAACAACGTAAAGGCAGGTGTTTGCAAGAAGAGATGGCAGAGCAAATTGAAGCTACGTGGTCTAGGTGATACTGCTTTAGCAGGGGGGATGGACCAGATGATCTTTGGAGGTCCCTTCCAACCTCTACCAATCTGTGAAACTGTGAAACTGTGTCCTCAGCTTGTAGAGCAGGAATGCTGGAAATGCAGGGTGTGCTCTTCCCAAGAATGATTGGGCTGTTTTGGCCAAGGATCGGTCATGTTTTGAATATTTTACTGGGCCTATTTCCTTGAAATAATGTTTCAGCTGATCAGTGCTCATATTAGAAGGGCTAGCAGGGTTAACAGGGATGTGGCTGTTGATTCCTTAAATCCACTGAACACATTTGCACTAAAGATAGTGTAGCCTGACAAAACTGTAGATTCTTCATTATTGGGGATGAAAGTGTGTAAAATATAGATGATATTGCCACAGTTCAGGTGGGTGGAATTGAGAACTTTGATGTCTCTTCTAGCCCTATTTGATTTTTTTCTTCATTGAAAGTTTCTGCTTTATGCCCACTTCAGTCTCCAGCATTGGCTTTTGGCAGGACAGCGGTCACATATTATCACAACTCAGTGTTATCTTAAAGAGAAAAAGGGGTAATTTCATGGGGGGATTACAAGTTATTGCAGGGTTTCAATTTTTTAGGTTTAAAGGAAAAGAGAAAAACAGAGATTGTGTTCTTGCAGGTTAGCTAACCAAAACAGGAAGACCAAGTAAAACAAGGTGAAGATGATACAGGAGTGAAGCAGTTGCAATCTATTGATTTTATACTCTCTCCTCCAACTACTGTTCAGTTAGCTGAATGGGAGATATCACATTTTGTCCTCATTCTGCTGAATTTGTGGGGGCTGCGTGCAATAGTCCTTCATCTGCCTAAGATTAAGGCAATATATTCAATTCATTTTTGACAAGAAGAAAGAAGCTATTGTTTCACAAAGTAGCCTGCCTTATCTGAAAAAGCCTGAATTCTGAATTTTTCCTAATCCTTAGCATATCAGATAGCGACAGGCAGTGAGCCTAACATGTTATTCTCTGATCCCCCCTGTGAACTGAAAATGGTAATTCTTAATGTTTTGGCTGATACAGGAATCATAGCTTAATTTCCTAGAATATACATGTTAGACTTCAGAAGTCACGTGAGAGCATAGGACCGGCACATGCATAATGAAACCACTGGAGCAGACAAGAACTTTTATCTGAACTTTGCCAGCATGTTTCAAGTGCAAGGTGGCCATAAGAAGGGAAGAGCCAACCAACCAAAAATGTCAAACTTTTCTGCAGGTAGGCATAGCGTAGGAAAACCGTGACCCAGCTATCACAAAGATGGGGACAGTTCAGGTGAATCACAGATTTATTGCCTTCAAAGTAACCTCAGCGTTAGATCTCCTCTCAAAAGCAGTAGTGTTACACTCAAAGCAAATACATTCTTACCTGAAGGGAAAAGCTTTTTGGTCTGAGCTGGCTCCAGTTATTAGTGCAGCAGCTGCAGAGACCAGGTTACTCTGCCTGAGAGACAGGACAGTTAGATATACCACCTATTGAAAGAGATTACTTCTATTTCCAGTCCCAGTGGGAGGTGGGATTTAGGGAAATGTGCTATCTCACACTTCTAATATTCCAATATGCCTTCAAACCATCATGTCCTCTTCCCTTTCTTTTATATCAATAATGCATGGAGGCTTTAGCCTTCAGGAGATTTCTGATCCGAAACCCTAGCAAATTTAAGTTTCCTTTGTGCAAATCTAAACATGGAAGTTCAGTAAGTTAGACGGAGCACCATATAAGTTTTTTTCCTGTCATTCAAGTAAAACCTCGTTAAGGTGACAATATATTTCCACATCTAGTGATAGATACTCTTTGAGACCTTTGTCTTGGAACCTGTGTATTACATTTTGTAACAGATTGTTTTTGCGCAAATACTGTTATACAACTTGTACCAGGAAGTTACACTCATTAAAGAGAGGAAAATATTTACATTTTGATAGTGCTGAAGATAAAAGGAGAAAAGCAACAGAGAGGGTGTGCTGCATATACTGTGTCACTCTGTTCCATGCAGTTGCCAGGAGTCATTTCACTGACATCACTCAGGCCAGGATTTCATCTTGAGTTCATCTCTGACAGTGAGGGAGGCTTAACTAAATAAATGCAAAACACTGGGGTTGTGTTTCTGCACAAGCCTCCTGAGAACAGGATGACTCAAAGCAGATCTGAGAGTTTTGCAACCCCTCACCTCTGGAGCTGCATTGCCTAAGAGAGGGTGAAATCTTAACTTTCTGCATCTCACTAAGAGCAGACGACCTCTGCGCCATTTCTTTTCTTCTTTACAATTACTGTGTCCGAGTGCTGACTTTCCCTTCTTCCCCCACCTCCCACAATCTTCATACAAACACGGGAACACGGAAATCAGAAGGCAATCGTTATCATAGTTGTATATACTGCACTTCCTGTATTTAACTGACTTCAAATGATGGGTATATTATTTCACTTGCTTCAGCTTATATGAAGCTGAAATGTACTCAGTCACTAGCTCTGCAGTATAAGGTGCTCAAAACCAAGACCACTCAGAGAGGCTAAAATTAAACTAGAAGTGTCTTTTAATAGATTTAATAGCATTAAAACTTGTAAGATCCCTTTGTTGTAAAAGGTGTAGGCCAGACCTAAAGAAAAGAAATGAAACCGTCCCTGGGGATGTTTAAGGAAAGGTTGGATGTGGTACTTAGGGACGCGGTTTAGTGGGTAATAGGTGGTGGGTGGACGATTGGACTAGATGATTCTTGAGTTCTCTTCTAACATCAGTGATTCTATGATTCTATGAATAGAAAATAGCCCTGAAATGTGAATCCATTTGCAATATGCATCATCAGGTTGCTCTGGAAATGGTGATGTGAGCTAGAAGGAGGAGTCACTAGTTATATGACATGAAATTTAAATTAATGTCCTTCAAGAAGTAGAAATTAATTTAAGAAGAACAGATCTACAGACCTTTAGTCACTTGGAAGGTAGTTTTAGTCACTGTTGACATTAAACAACATCACTCGTATGGAGTCCAAGCTCTGTTTACTATTGTTTCATTTCTTGCCAAAATTCACATTCTATTATTCTGGCACCCCAGAACTTGGAAGCTGTTAATGCAATTGGAAGAGAAAACTAAACAGAATGAAAGAAAAAACCTTCAGCCCTCTAAATCTCTGGTTTATTTAAGTTAATAATAAAATCACAAGTGTCTAAAAACCTAAGCCTTTTGTGAGAGAACATATCAGCAATTATTGCTATACATTTTTTATAAAGGTTATAGATAAAAGCAGCATTCTTTTTCAACATGCTTCCATAATGATAACTTTTTTTACAAAAATGAAATCAATGCTTACTCAACACTTGCGTTTTTTAAGAAACAGAGGATTGAGAAGGTTTTCATAAGTGCTCCTCATACATAATGTGTAAGTATTAAGGATCAGTTCCTGAAACACTTTTACAAAACTTTGAGAAGTCTGAGGAGTAGTTCTTTACTTTTTTTCCTGAGTTTCCCTTATTGCTGGCATGAACAGACAACAATGCGTAACAACAGCTGAAGAACTGTGTGTTTGGATTTTTTTTTAAGTAACTTCACTGAAGATGTTTGTGTGTTTGGGGGATAGAAGAAGATGATCAGTCCTTTAAATCTTGCTTCACATTCCAGCTTCAACTTGAGATTAGGCAGCAGCAGAGCCAGAAATCATATAGTTTGGGGCTGCAGGGCTCAGCACCAAGACAAAACATCCCACTCCCACTTATCTCCATACAAAACACAAAATATAAATATGAAGCTTTAGAATATGAAACACCAATTGTGTGCTGAGAGTGGAGCGGAAGACATATGAACTACCACTAAGAATATTACAAGATTAAAAATCAGAGCATCTGCAGATTTTACATGCAAAGAAACAGTAATGTAGACTCTTGGATAAAGAATACATGCACTTGTGAGGTTTATTTTCTCCTCAAAATATATTAGCATTAAACAGAATATGCTGAGAGCATTTTAAACCATACAAGGAAAAAGTGAGCAGAGATTTCATAAGATACTATATTTCATGGTGGTGGTAAATCACATGAATATCATTCCCAGAATGATATATTTATAGCAGTAGATGAAAACTACAATAATTTGCTTATTTTAAAGTTATTTTAGGAGCTAACACAGTTTACAGCAGTGGAGGGAACAGGGAGACACTTTCACAGAGGAAAGAAAATGTCCGAGAGCACAAACCATAAATTCCGATGCCAGCACTTGTCCTGTGCATTATGTCCTGTTCACTTATGTATAAAAATATGTGCCAATTGCCCTAGACCATGAGTGCAGTTACATGTAAGATAAACCACCTCTCATGAAAACTAGCAATGTAAAGATTCTCTTCCTTCCAACTCTCTTTCAACTATTGCTGCAATCTCAAGAAATTTAGGCAAATTTCCACTCAGATGTACAGTCTACTTCATTGTAGAACTGCTTGAAGCCATTAATCGTGGAAGAGATTATTGAGCAGCTCCTTTTTTCTAATATGTGTAGAAAGACAGAGGTCTTCCTTGTTATATACCTGTCTGTAACTGATCAAAGACTTTGTACAGGTAAAAAGACTTTATACATGTCATCTTCTAATCTGTTAAATCAAAGAGTTAGCCTGTTATAAATAGGGTTAAACATAGCAAATACTGATAGTTCTTCCTCACAACACAAACTTTTAACTGAATGTTATTCTGATGATGAATTGCTTAGAGTTGCTATAGGAAATGTGTACTCCTTTAACTACAAAGTAAATGCATCAGTTCTTCAAGATGACTAGTTATTTTCTTTCTGACATTAACACGTGAAATCCTGGCCCATTGGAGTCAATAAAGCTTTGGCTAATTATTTCATCAGAGCCAGACATAAAGCCTTCTCTTGCTTCCTTTAATCAAAGAAATGTGGTCTGCTGGAAGAGATCAAAGTCCATATGAGCAGTATTCACTGATGCCAATTCTTCTGATTTGTTGCTGTAATTGGAAACTCATTAAAATAGAAAAGATTTAAAATGCATTTTACTGGCAATTGCTTTAATTCTCCATATAGTACAGCCTTTCCCCATGACTATGTGCATATATAGTTGATAAAAACCTAATTACGGGACATGCAGCTGTACAACAAATTCAGCTGATGAATAGTAGCTATTTAAAGCTACATGGTATGACCAGTTGAAGACAGACAGTGAAAAAACTGAGCTAGATGACTATCTTAAAAACATGAGAACTTGGAATCCATGTTTTATTTTTGTGGTGAGCCATGATTTCTAACTAGTTGACTGCAATTAAAAAGAAGTCCAGAATATAATCTATTTCAATTGCTCTATTTTTACTCTCATCAGATAAAAAGTATAAATTATCGTATTGATCTGACACTCATAAAAACTCTCTTCTATTTTGACACTAGAATACCAAATTCAGCTAGTGTAAACTGAAGGTATCTACAGAATTCAGTGGTGCTGTCTGCTACACGTGAGGTTTTGATCTAGCAAGGTCATAGCAGATACATTCTGATCTACTTTTAGTATTAAGTATTAGTATTAGAGTTCCTCTAACATTCAGCTAAAGCATGAGATACTTCAGAGTAACCTTCTCAGAGGTTCACAGAAATGCAGCACAGAATAATTTGGCCTCAGAAAATACCACTTTACACAGGTTTTAAAAAGTGAACTATTTGAATAATCTGAAGTCTTACTAATGTCTACTGACTAAACTATGTCATTGACTCACTCAGCAATACACCAGGTATCTCTTTCAGTGGGCAAAGGCACACTGTAAAGAAAAGCATAGCAAGCTGCAGTATCCATACAACCAAGAAAATCCCACAGCATCTCTTTGGCTGCTAAATAAAGCTTGAAAGTGTAAAGGCCTATCTTGTCTCCGAGCACTAACTATAACCTCCCAAGAGAAAGAGGTAAACTGACTTTTCTTTTCCTGCTTGTGTGAAAGGCATAAGCATCAGAAAATAACATGGCTACCATAGCCATATTTTGCAGTAGAAAATCAAGGAAATTTAAATTCTTTGGTACAGTAACAGGGACTTCCTTGTAGATTTCCTAGGAAACTAAGTGGCCTAGACTCCTCCTGTGCCAGGAAGCAAAGGGGACAGCAAGTCAAAAGGCTAATTAACTTTTATGTGAATTACTCAGCAGTACAAACCAGTTACAAAATCATAGAATGGTTTGAGTTGGAAGGGACCTCAAAGACCATCTAGTTCCAGTCTCCCCACGACACTGGCAGGGACACCCTCCACTAGACCACGTTGTCCAAAGCCTCATCCAACATGGCCTTCAAAACTTCCAGGGAGGAGGCATCCACAACTTTTCTGGGCAACCTCTTCCAGTGCCTCACCATCCTCACAGTAAAGAATTTCTTCCTTTGATCTAAATCTACCCTGGTTTAGTTTAAAACCATTACACTGGGTCCAATCACTATATGTCCTTCAGCTTTCTTGCAGGCCCCCTTTAGGTACTGGAAGACTGCTCTAAAGTTTCCCCAGAGCCTTCTCTTCTCCAGGCTGAACAAGCCCAACTTTCCCAGCCTGTCCATGTAGGAGAGGTGCTCCAGCCCTCTGATCATCTTTGCAGCCCTCCTCTGGGCTCACTCCAACAGCTCCATGTCCTTCTTTTCTTGTGGACCCCAGAGCTGAACGTGGTACTCCAGGTGGGTTCTCACAAGAGTGGAGTAGAAGGGCAGAATCACCTCCCTTGTCCTGCTGGTCACGCTTCTTTTGATGCTGCCCAGGATACGTTTGGTAAGTTACGGGGCAGTTACCTGCTAAGAAAAGAAGATGTTTCTTAAGTCAGTCAGAAAAGGACTTAGGTGGAAAAAAACCCCTCCTCAATTAAAAGCAAACAAAGTAAAAAAGCACTGAGATATAAATGTGCCTGCTTTATAATTTAAGGAGCTAAGCATAATAAATATTTAAACCCTTTAACTCTTCCTTGCAGCTGATCTTTGACTTTTTCTTACCATCAATAGAAATGACCTAACAACAAGAAGAGGAGGCAGCTCCACATGTTCATATTATATATGCCATGATCACAAAGTTGAACTAAACAATTCTCAGATACATCATTGAAATTCATCCTCGTGCTGTCAGATGAAAAAATGTGTAACAGACCTCACAGTAACCTCTTTAAAATAAACAAAAGACTGTCTTAAAAAATCTCAGGGGACCTAATCCTTACAAAGTATACGTAAAGGAGCAATGAAGCCTGCGCAACAGACATCTCATTGTTTGCAAGCTGGCTTCTACTGCTCTTGTTCACCAAATGTATTTTGACTATTAAAAGCCACCCTTAAATGGCAGTTCTTCCATGCAGGCTGCCTTACGTGGACTTCTAAAGTCAGCAGCCTTCACTGTTTGTTTTGTGAGGTTCAACATGGCTTGCACAGGCAACAAAGCAGAACTTGTGAGCCAAATTATTTTACCATTTCATTGCTAAAATAGGGTTAAAGCTAATTGATCTACCCCAAATTTAACCCCAAACATAAACAACATGAAATTTTGGCAACATCTCTTAACTTTTTTGCTTACAAAAGTATCCCTGTGACACTAATGCTTGACAGTTTGCATTAACAGCAGATCAGTTTAACAGATAGTGTAAACCCACAAAACTGCATGTGAATGTGAAGCAGATATACCAATCCTTTGCAGACCAGGTTCCAGTATGCAATATTTTTCCTTTCAAAGTTTAATCTAAGTTGCCACATTTTAAGGGTACTCCTAAGTACATACAGTGTAAAACACTTGTGGGTGCCTGTGCAAAAGTTTAATGTCTTTGCTTTAAAGAAATGAATAGGAAAATGTCAGAAAACACCTCAACTATGGGAATAAACTTCTTTCTTACTGACTGAACTTCTGTGATGCCATAATATCTAATTTTGAGGGTATCATTTCTTGGCAAAGAAATACCTGTGATATTGCTGTTTCTGTACCATGACTTCATTGGCAGACTGAAAAAGAACAGCAGATGGTTTGCAGAAAATGAGACTTCTTTAATTAATGAATATTTTTAACAACTAGCACCCCCAAAAGTCACAAATAACATTTCTGATAAATAAATGTGTTGAAATACTATTAGTTCTATCTTTAGATGACTTCTCCAACACAGATATTCTGCTATTTTAAGTCAAATTTGTTATTTTAGAAAAAAGGATTTAGATGAATTTCATGTCTGAGAACACAAGGATTATTGGAACAGACCAAATATAATATACAATCTCAGCATTTCCAGTTCCTGACCCACATATGGCTATTATGCCAGTTGTTGCTGGGTTTCTTTTCCCCATATTTCTGTTCTGTTGGCAGCACACTATTCACTAAGGATTATTTTACTACGGAATTAATTTCTACTAGAGACTGAATATTGAATTCAATTCCAAGCTGTGAATTTTGGACTTAGCAATAACATAACAAGAAGATTCTCTATTTTGATAGGGCAATAATTCTTTTATGATTAGCTTTTTTTTTTTCTTTTTTTAATATTTTCATTGCTATTAGAATCTGACTCTTTCCAAACTCTAAGCACATGATTTTCAGGAAATATTTGAAAATTCTGAGGTGAGTATTGCATATACTGCATCTTAATATATATGTGCAAAATATATGTGTCTTGATTGCAGACTTTATAACCTCATACAATTTAACTCCAACAAATATCTTCCTTTGAGCAATACGTCCTCAGGAATTTTTTCTCAAAGGACACCTCTTAATACCCCAATATGGAGACTCATATTTCTCATTACCACCTGAGGTAACTTCACTCCAGCATGTGCAGGGAGTGGGCAAGTAGAAATGAGAAAAGCTCTGCTCATCTGCACATTTTGGATGGGCACTGAGACCAAAGCAATCTGACAGCATCAGTTTTAAACCATGGAAACAAAGGTAAAGTAACAAAGAATCGTATCTGCTGGAGACGAGCAAAGTCCCTCTGGGGAGCACAGGATTTCTGGTAATCTTCAGAACATGTATTTTTAATATGAGGAAGCTCACAGACTTTTTCTATGTTATTCTAAAACGCTATTGCTGGCAAGAGACTACTACCGTGATGTAGAATAAATACAGATACTTATGGGTGTGGTTACAGAACTAATCTTGTCTAGCTACCTCTCTGATAACTGTAGAGTTAGTGCCTATTTAGCTCAAAATGTAAACCAGCTACTTTGCCTTTATTACCTGAGTTAAACAAGGCAATAAGAAAAATAGAGGGTAGCACTATTTAATCAGAACCCTCTGTCAGAGCATACAACCAACAGTGATGACTTTAATGTAAACAAGTAAACTTTAATGTAAACGATTAGGGAGATCGTAGAAGAGAAATCTGTGGTTGCCAGAGAGTCAAACTGTGAACCATATGCAGGTTTAAATACAAATGTTTTGTGGAATGTTACATTTTATTCCAAATCTCAAAAAGAACAGTTATCCTCATACAAGCCAGAATTATGAAAGAAGTAATGTTTAGTACAGGTAGATTTTTCAGACTATAGTTCCTGATAAAATTCTCTTCAGAAAATCACCAAAACAGCATTTCAACAACTAGGCATTTTCTTTGAGAGCTCACACAGATGAGCTATAACACAAGGAATATAAATATCTTATAAGACACAAGGCTGGAGAAATGAAAGCCAGTAATTTTAAAGATTATCTCTCGGGGAAAAAAAGACAAGAAAATATATTAAGTTCTCATTATATAGGACTACAGAACATATGAGGAGATTTAAAACATCCAGTATAGTTTTTTTCAAAAAACTAGACACAAGTTTTCTCCTATTTCTGCTTTTTGAGGTCAACATTCCTTCAGATATGTCCAGCATGCTTATGCCTGAGCTTCTCTCCCTTCCAGTCACCTGCTAAGTTGATGAGGCTTATACTGCCTGACTTTTATAGACATTTTTGGTAACAATCTTCCTTTTATTTTACTGGCTTCAACTGAAGTCTGCTAAAGAAATGCTTTACAGTACCAACATCATGGTGTTCCCGCTGTTCATTCAGTTCCAACTTTCTTTGCAAATAGCACTGTTGACTCAGCTTGCATTCTTGAGTTGAATATCTTTGTTGTTTTATTATATTTCTATGCAATATATTTTTTACTTTAAACAATATATGGTTTAAAGTGGTCAATATTTTCAGAATTTCTCCAGGAATAAGAGAAAAACTGCTCATGTTTGTAGTCACTGGTAAGATGAAAGGTTGCTACAAGAGAGGCATGCCAGTGTTTTTACAGCTTTCATCATAACTATAGAAGCAAACTTCTGATTGTTTGGGTGCATATCTTTTTAAAAGCTTAGATGTCTTGAGAACTGAATTTTGACTTTGAGTACTCTATGCTTCCATTGATTTGTTTGTTTGCTTACCACAACTATATTGCTTTAGTACTTGTGACAATATTAAAATAGTACTGGAATTAGAAAATACGGTTCATGTTCACTAAGGAGAGGCACAGAAATTGCATGCAATACTTGATGGAATTCAGAGGTTTCACTATAAAAGGAAATTTGCGTAAACGTATCTTTCAGTTTCAATCCACAATGGTAGTATGTGTATGAGAAATTATTACAACCTTTAACCTCTCATCTGTGTTCTGCACACTAATACATTTCTGCAGTGAATGCATCTAACATTCAAAAGTCTGGAGCAGTTCCAAATGAAAGTCATTATAATACTGTCTGGGGTGCTAATCAAGCAATAGTTCTGAAGTAGGGGCAAATTTAAAAATCAATTGGTAAAATTTTTTGTTTATTCTTCTGGGATGTTTTTTTTTCCCTGATTCATAGCTTCTGGCCACATTGTTGCTCAGCAGATGTACACTGTATTTAATTGGACTTTCTGCAATATTTCTGTTTTTCACGATGTAAAATCAAGATAGTATCTAGAAAGCATTCATTCTGAAACACCTTTCTGTATGTATACCATTGATAACAGTTACAGATGTCTTACTTTTTTTCAGGAAAGCATAATGCAGCATTCAAGTCAAGGAGTTTGCATGTACATATTTTATTTTCCTTCCAATACCTGCAATAAAGGGAAGCTGTTTTGTTACCATATACAGCATGAAAGCTGGAATACTTCCAACAGAATTGCAGCAGTGTCTGTTAAGCCTATGTATGTCTGACTCATGTTGATGCAGAGGTTGATTTGCATATGCATGTATACAAATATGAGTGTTGAAATGGAGGGCTGCACCAAAACTTGGTGCTCTGCATAGGCAGACTGGGTTCAAATGCATGAACACTTTTGTCCCACACTTTTGGATATCTCCCTCTTACCAACACACTTTGTGGCGGCATTGTCATTTCACGGCTTGGATGACTAATGTGTTAAAAGGAATACAAATGGCATATGTTGCTGAGATTTAATTGGATTTTTGCTGCCAAATTTTTTCTCCAGTTACATTATTAGCTTACAACCTCCAATGAAGTGAGCAGAAATGCTATATATGCATGAGTGTTGGTGGACTGTGACCTTTAAAACCAAAGCAGTTCTGAATAATACAGGAAAAAAGATATTCCTTTATCTTTTGTTTCCAGTTTGAGCCTCAGTTTTTTTTGAAGAACCTTTATGTCATTCTGGATGTTCTGAGCTACTAACATGGTCAGGTTACTAACACCTTTTCCCACTCCCTCTCCTTAAGAAAACTGCCTTGGAAATATCCTGTCTTCTTCCCTTGTGCTATCTTTGTAAATGCCTACAGACATCAATAAATGTTTGTTCTGGAAGATGCCATAGACCAATCTACATCCTACAGTGTGGTTTTTATTTCATTGGTATCCTTTTGTCACATGCTCTTGCTTGAGAAGAGCAAAACAAAGAGTCCATGGGTGTTTCCATGCTTACAGAGTTGCAATATGTTTTCTAGAGGTTACGGTTCTGTGGATTGCAAAAGTATTCGAAAAGATGCATCTTCTTAATACTGGATTATGAGAATTCTTTAATCTCTATTTCACTCAAGGTGCTCACCACAGTATTTCTAGAACCCCAATTCACAAATTCGTCTTAGAAAAGAGACAAGCACTTGATATATCCACTTAGCTGCCAGTAAAATCATTGTAGAACAAAAGAAGCATCTATAAACTAGCAATATTGGAAACTCTGGCATGCAACTCCTTCATGGGATAACACCCTGCCCTTGAACTGTTTCAAGGAAAGTCCTGCTGATTTTAATGAAACATCTTGTGCATGCCTTAAAACTAATGGCTGCAACTCTCAGGTTAATATTCGATATTAAAGGAAGCTAACAAGTCTAGTCTGTGATATCCACACATGTGGATGGAAATTTGAAAGTTAAAGGCAAATGCCTTCATATATGTAAGGAAGAGATGGAGACTGGGCCTCAACTGCCATGGTCTCCTTAGAGATTCATGCTCTAAAAAAAAATAATAAAATCCCACATCACAATTAGCTGCCACTTCAAAAATGAAAGTACATCGTTTTGATCCAGAAAATGTACATGTGGATAGTTAAAAATTTAACATGCAAATAATTCAATTGGCTTTGATGAGTTGCTATAAATTATGCTAATTCCTAAGGTTTTTGTTTGTTTGTTTTAGAAGAGCTGGGACAAGAGTAATTGAAATCATCCCGTGGGTCACTTTCTCGGTCACACAATGACTCATCTGCTGAGCTGGTAACAGAACTGTCTCTGTTGGATCTGTATTGCTTTCCCTGTGTTTCTGGCACCAGGCTCACTGCTAGCGCAGTATGATCTGCAAACTTAACATCACCATCTGCTACCACTCAAGTGGTACAACTCTTTCCCAGCATTCCTGATGTTTGATGTGTCAAAAGCAGAGATTTTAGAATTTGTCAAGTGCTTTGAAGTTGGAAAGTGCTAATCTACATCAATCTTATGTCCAGTCTGCCTCACCAATTGCATAACCCGACTTGGATTTTGGATATCTCTGAACCTGATTCTATAGACACTTAAAAAAATAAAAGAAAAATCAGAATACAAAGGTCACTCTGGGGGTGTATGTTTACAATGGTTGTCATAAGACACACACCCCATGTATTCCTACTGACTCCAGCAGAACAGAAAGATAGAGACAAAACACAGTTGACTTAAATCATAAAAAAACAGTGATTCAGATTCTTGCCAAACTTGAATGGGAGCAGTTGATATAATCCCAGAGGACTTTGGCAAGAAAATAGCATTGGTAAAAAACTCAAATGAAAATACCATCCATAGAAAGATGGAATAAATTCCAAGGTAAATCTATCTGAAGGAAGGCTTATAAAGACTACATTTCCACTTAAAAGTACCTGTATGGCAAATCAGGAAGACTGAGAGAATAGAAGAGGGATTTGAAGACAAAAGTATAGCAGTTATCAGACTGATTTCCTTTGTTCCATGTCTACACCCAGTCTTGTCCCACATGTTGACCACGTTGAAGAGTACAGCATGTCTGAAAGCTGTTGACCAAACTATGAGAGGAGGTGAATATGGAAGTACCTTTATATTCTTGAGCAAGTGCAAGACTAACCCAACCATATTCTTAACACATCTCCCAGAGAAATTTCGACAGACTTGATCTACATGCCTTTTCAATCTGATCAGGAAAGAAAGGGAAGTGGAAAATCCTACAGTGGTACAATAGTTTTAAGTGACAAGGACAAGGCCCAGAGCCATACAATCAAATGACAAGGCGTTCCTCTGAGTGAGGGGATGGACCACATGACCTCCAGGGGTCCTTTCTGTGATTCTAATTAGCAATTGCTCTATTGCTTTATCTTATTACCATAGAAACATGTTTTTGGAAGGGAAATTTGCTCCTTGAATGTTCATACATTGACAAGAAGAGTGGGAAGTTACTATGCTGGCCATGAATATGAATGTCCAAACTTGATGAGACAAAATGACTGCCAAAACTGGTACCCTATACCTCCAGCAACAGCTAGATGTGCATGGTATAGAAGGGGATAAGAATGGGCCAAACTATCAGTTATACTTTCTATTCCTGGAATTCACATATCGTAATATAAATGATAATGAGAAATAACAGAAAAAAGCATTGTCCTTTTCAAATCCAGACACCTCATTCTTTCACACACAAAAAACCTCCAAAAAGTAAAAAATCATTTTGATATATCTGTCTTGATTGTACTCCTTATATTCATTTGTTCAGCAGGTACTGCTGTGAACAGCTTGCAGTGACCTATGGTAGGCAAAAAAAGACCTGTTTACTCTGTCCTGTTGTCCTGATTCACAAATGCTGCCCAAAAGCAGGGGAATCTGCACCACCAAGACTGGAGGAATTATTGGTAGTGCAAGATGAGACAGGCAGAGTAAACACTTTGTAAAGCCTCCCAGGAAAGTAAAAATAAGATTTCTCTTGCGATTGGAAGGAGAAAAAAATAGTGGCTACAGCAATGCAGGAAGCTACTGAAAAATTGCTGGCCTGAAAGCAAGCAGATTGAATGGAAAAACATTGTCTCTCTCCTGGGAGATGTTGGTCAGAGAGTGAACTGACTGCCATCCCTCTTTTATGATGTCCTTCCTGCCTAGAACATCTGAGTTTTCTGTTTAAGAACAGTTAACCCTTCTTAGATGCTGAAAATACTTTTGGTGTTCTTGATGGACTCATTTTAAGTAAAACATACAAAAGTCCACCTCCAGGTTGGTTAATCTAAGCTATCACGTTACTTCCCAAAACCATTGCTGCTTGAGAAAACTCAAATGATTTAGACACAAAGAAATGAAATTAACATGAACATCTGGATCCAGAATTAAAATCCTGCCCTATGCTTGGACCTACATCTGTTGAAGTGAATACAAGACTTTCATTACAATCGTTATTGCTTTGAGAGCTGGAAAGCATCTGTAAGGCTTTTCGGATAAGGTCTAAAATGAACACAACTACTTCGTTTTCAAATATTTCCCAAAACTTGAAGAGTGTTTGGTTGACATCTGCTAGGGGATAGGGAAGATGAACTGGCCAGCCTGAAATATATCTGTTTTGCTTGCTTTGTGTTATGTCCCTGCCTAAACCCGGGGAATAGACCCTCTCTGTAGGCGCTTCTGGCTTCCTCCAGAAGTTATATAAATCCCAGAAATCAATGGATTTCTTCCCACAGCCTGCTCAGAGTCAAACCTTCCTCCCCAAGAATAACTTCACATGAAAACTTCCAGAAGAAGAATTTGTAGATAATTTATTTCCTGATTCATCCTCCCAGACCCAACTGGCTTTTCTACAGGATATAATAAAACAATGTATAAGAATTGGCAAAAGACAATTGGACAAACATTACAGAACCCTGGCAGATCTAATAGTGTTTGTAACTTGACCTTTTCTGGCTAGCATCCTTGGGCGTGGGAAGGCCTCTCACAACCATTTTAATTCTTTAAAGAGAGCCAAGGAGCCAATCCCACGCTGTGACCCATTGCTCAATGCAGTGCGTAGCTGGAGCTGGATCCGAGGTCTCCTTCAGGGGATTCAGAGTATGACACAACTGCTGCTGAGCCCACTCTGCTAAAGAACACGCATGCAGCAGGGGCCTCTGAGGTAAATGGTGGTCTCTATGGGTTCGCTTTGTTTGAGTGAAACTTGCCTATGCACATACAGAAGTGAAAGCCACAGCCTGCTGAAGTCAGTGGGAGTCCTCCCACTGCTTCCAGAAAGTTTCAGAGCTGATTCAATAGGATGCTAACTTGTTTTCAGAAAACATGCACGCAAACATCAGCATTTCTGCCCAGGGCTTTGCAGATGCATTCTTCCACTCCATGAGGCATTTCTTCTGTATAGCGCAAATTCCTCAGGTTCCTATGCTTGCTTATATTTTTTGAGTATTCAGCACAAAAAGACCTAAAACGTGATCATGGCTTTCAGCTACTACTGTAATGCAAAAGATTAACATAATCATCAAATCAGTTTAAGCTCCAGGAAATCTGAGGCTCGTTTTGTCATTCCCCACCATCAAAAACTCATCTTGAATGCTGCCTTTTGGCTGCTGAGTTCTATGTGCTGTTCAAGGATCTTTGAAGGATGGAAAGATGTTATATTTTGATATAATAAATTGAGCTTTCTAATACATCCAGCTGAAAGGATAGAAAGAACTGCTTGATGACTTCAGAAGATAAGCAATTACATCCACACAGCCATGTTGTGAGAGACAGGGAGATGAATTAGCTGCAGAGTAGACTCCTAAAAGCTATCAAAAATTAAAGACGTTCAAAAAATGCTTTACCTTTTAAAACAGAGATCAAGTTGGAAGAAATTGTCAAATAGATCTCTTACAGAATCTTCTGGGTATGAAATTTTAACTCGTGACTGGAGATATCCCTGGTTCTTTTTCATCACAACTATTTTCCTCAATGTTATGTTTGCATAGAACTACACAACTCAAAGATTTACAGAAGCGGGGAATGGTCAAAAAGTTGATGTTCAGTTGTGCACCTTTGAGACTTCAACCGATCACAGATGCAGCAGATGACATGGTGATTTACCTGTGTGAACCTTGTCAGCCCTCTGAAGTTGATAATTATTCAAATTAGACAAGATTATGGAGTTTGCAGAGAGAAAAAATGGCACGAGAGCCTTGAGTTCTTGTTTTCCTCATATTCCATTGATAACCCAAATTCAGTCATGTCTAGATTCTTCAACATTGAAATTAAGTGGAAAATATAGTTTGGCAGCTCACTAATGGTTTTGCCATTTGCAAGAAAAGTGGCTCAAGGTAGAAAAAAAAAAGTATTAATAGTTAATGTTCAGCATGCTTTACAAACCAATTTGGCTTTCAAGTTTGGCATGGTTGGTTTCATATTATACTGATGGATTTTTTGCAGCTAGAACTAGTGCTGTCAGATATTTCCTTTTCCTTTATTTCATAAATATGTTATGTTGCTCCATCTTCTATAGTGATAAAGAATGGTAAGATTATTTTTAATATTTTCAAACTTTAAATCTATTTCTTATTAAATTACCAGAGGATAGTTCATGTTTGGTTTCAGGTTTTAACATAAAGGCTTCAGAAAAAATGCACATTGGAATGATCTTTTTCCCATACACATTGTGTTTTCTACACCTTGGATCTCAGAACAACAAAATTATATTAAACATTTCTTTGTTTGTATTGCAATGGAAAAACTGCAAGGACTAGAGTTGTGTTTGGAACTACCATTTGTGCAACAGGATTTAATAAACAGTAGCTAAGAAAAAAAGCCAGAGCAATCCATATGGAGAAAACAGTAGATCTTTTCTGCAGCACTCTGAATAACTTGGCTAGGTCTATTCAAGAAAGACTGTTCCTGCTGAGTCGTTCTTCTGCCTTGCAGCAAGAGACCTTGGGGTACACCGTCTGTGGGAGACAGGGCATAGGCAAGCCTGCTGCCCCTGCAGAAGGTCCATGCAGCTCCTGCTTGGGAGACGCACTCCCATTTTGCTGCTCATGAGTGTTTTTTCCATGGCAAAGGTGAGTCCTGAGCTGTGAAGCAGGCAACCTCACAGAGAAAAAAAGACTGCTGATAAACAGTGAAACCTGTTGATCCAGTACCTCAGGGAAAGTAAGAGATGCTATCAGGAATGGTTCCACAGGAAAAAAGGAATCTGAAACTCATGTTTTGGCAAATAAATATAGGTGCAAATATTCTTAAAAGAGGTAAGTCTCTGTTCTCAGACACCTTGAGCTAAAACATTCCTTCTCTGTAGTGCTTTGAGGACATAAATACCTCCAAGTAACAGATTTTCTACCTTTTTTTTTTTTCTCAGATTCTTGGAAAGGGTCATCTTCCTTTGGCAAGATCTGATTAGCTGTCTCCAAAGCCAAACACTGAAAACTAAACTTTCAAAAGAAAACATTTCAATGAAAGACATGCAAGTTTTGACACTTGGTCAAAAACAGTTGGAGAGCAGCCAGCATCTTATACCTTACCTAAGTCAAAATCCAAAGACATGTATTTTTAATGTGACTTCAAGAATTCGACTCAGATTGCTCTGAGGCCTCATTCTGAGGCCATCAGGCCCCATATAAAATGCACTTATCATTTTCTTAGTAGACCTAGAAATCACCATGTTCCTTCCTATAATGGCTCAAACATTTATCAAGGTGGAGGAAAATCTGAGTTTTGTTTTCTGTTATCCTAATAATTTCTCCTGCCCAAAGCATTAGGATATGGGGAAGGGAGATCATATCTGTTGAAACTGTGAGTATGAGAGAGAACACAGCTCTGCAACCTGGTTGTCCTGGTTTCAGCTGAGAGAGAGTTAATTTTCCTCAAGAAAGTCAGTATGGTGCTGTGTTTTGGATTTGTGCTGGAAGCAGCGCTGATAGTGGAGATGTTTTTGCTGTTGTTGGGCGTTTACACAGAGCCAAGGACTTTTCNAGCGGCATTCGAAGTGATGGCGTTTGTCTTTCCAAGTAACCATTACGCGTGATGGAGCCCTGCTCTCCTGGGGATGGCTGAACCCCTGCCTGCCATGGGGAGCGGTGTTTTGCTTTGCTTGTGCACGTGGCTTTTGCTTCACTTATTAAACTCTTGTATCTGAACCCACGAGTTTTCTCACTTTCGCTCTTATGATTCTCTCCCCCTTTCCAATGAGGGGGACTGACCGAGCGTTTATGTGGTGCCCAGCCAACGGCTGGAGTAAAACCACGACACTGGTGTATAACGGCAGGAGCAGACAAAAAAGGATTCTGCCTTCCTGCCCCCACTACATAAAGTTAATCTGCAAGAATTGCTTTGAGAAAACACCATCCCGATTTCATGTGTTAAAGGAAGAATTTATGATCCTACTTTCAGGGTCAGATTTGGAAGACCACCTTACAAAGGTAGAATCACTTTGCTGAAACATTTAGCAAGGAGCTACTGTGCTAGAGGAGACAAGACACGTCGTTCTTATGACCTAGGCTGTGCCCACCTTTTTCGTACAGAAGTACTCAGATTGTCTCTAAACCCAGCTGGCACTCTGGATTAGGAGACTGAGGTGCATCAGTGTCCATAGTCGGCAGCACACCAGGAAGCAACATGTTTAATACTGCAGTGACCAGTTGTGCTCACTGGGGACTACGTGAAGTCAGGGAAGCCTTGAGCTTCCAGAAATAAAGCCGTGGCAAGATGCTTGCTGCAGCCTGCAGTAATCTGGGGACGTAATCTGAATTCTACCTCTGGGACCAGGAACGTAAAGTAGGTTATATTAGGTGAACATGATGGAACAGAAGTCCCTCTGTAATGCTGACAACTGGTTTCTATTCTTAGTGAGGTTCGAAAATGTTCACCTAAATATATCTATAAGGAAATTGCAATGAAAATTGAAAAATTGGGTTGTTTTTTTTTATAAAAATGACACCAACAAGAAAAAGTAAAACTAAGATTTGGGACTTATACAAAAAGAGCTGTCTGCTAAAACAGGAGATTCCCTCATATGCATTACAAATTGTTTGCCTAGACTATTTTTGCAATCAAAACAAGAACCCAACTGAATTTCAGAGGATTTACTTTAATGCTGGCTTGCTCAAGGAAGGTTGCAAAACTGTTCAGGTTACTAAACATAAAGTTTAGTTTCAATTTTGAAATTTGAAAAATTGAAGTTTGAAAATCTGAAAAATTTTACCTTTGAAAAAAATGCAAGGGCTGATACAGTAAGAATTTCCACTCTCGGAGATCTCTCTGAAATCAGTGTAAGGAACCCAGGAAAATCAATCACACTTCAATGCACTTTAATTCCCTTAACAGGATAGACCAGTAGGTGGGGAAAAATAGTGAAAGACACCATTAAAACTAGACTTATTTGAAAAGTGGATTGTAAAGAACCCCATGCAGTTTGACACTGGAAGCTGCTACTTCTCTGAATTGCAGTAGCTGGGATTCATATTCCTGGAGAGAGCTGGGACATCAGTGGAAAGAAGTTGACCCTTTCTGCCTCTGCTTGCCTCTGAGCCTGCTAGACCTGCTCCTGGAACAAAGATGCTAGATTTTTGTTGTTCTTGGTTTTCTTCTCGCTTAGAAGAGACTGGGTATTATTCTCTGGGCTGTTTTCTTAGACTCTCAGTTTAAACAACAAATCATTAACTTGATTTCTTTGGAAGAAGAAATCCAAAAATATCAAAAGCTGTGCACTTTAAATAATGACTCAAGCATGGCATTCTTAATTCCTGTGAGAGCTAAGGAGATTATTCAATGCATTTGGGCAAAACAAAATGTCACTTTCTCCACCAATCTGAAAATCCAAGTAAGTCAAGTGAAAAGAAATGAATCAGAACAAAATTTCCTTTGCTGCCTGAGGATACTTGATAACAAGCATACTACGAGGGATAGGTAGGGATTTGCGATAATGATCCAGGGGCCTGTCTTGGACTCATTCCATACATGAGCAGGACCATGGAAATTAATGGATTTAACCAACAGGAGTAAAGGTCTGCAGGATCAGGCACCTGATCAGCAGTGTTTACTTCTGCTCTTTTTGGATTGTACAGGATTTTGGAGGGGGTGGGTTGCAGAGAGGAGGGAAATGTGATAGAAGGAAATACCATAGGACTGGGAAGGTCATCTAAATAAATCACAACTAATGAGGCATCTGCCATTAAAAATAAATCATCATCACTTTGTTACTATCCAATTTCCCATTAGATTAGTTTCCAGATAGGACATCAGGTCCAATCTTTTCCTATCAGCATTGATGCTGTATTATTGTAAAATGGGAGCGTTGGAAGGATGAAAATGCTCAATGTGCATTAGTAATCACATTCAGTAATCAGGCTGTTTCTTCTCGGTGTGTTCGCATTCCTGCTGGCATTTCTGATATACAAAATATAAACTAAACAGCTAACTCTTACTTGTGCACTTATGGCAAGGTAGTGTATTTCTTCACATAAATAATTATTGCTTGATTATTATTTTTTTTAACTTGTATATACTATTAGTGGAAAAATAATACTGTGACAGAGACTGTCAATCCAAGAATTTCAGAGCAATCTAACAATTTTATGTTAATTAAAATCTTACCCTGGAGAGAGTAATTTTCCCTCAAAACACCGCTCACATATGCTGGATGACATTACCTTCCGAATAATAATTTAAGAAAATGCTGTCAATATCATTGTCTTACCAGTTAATCTACTTTGCCTGTTCCCTTGTTTCCTTATTGCAGGTTTCTTCTTTCGTTTGGAATTACGTTTCATTGAACAGTTATATAAAAGGTAATAATTCAGTTTGATTTGTTGCTGGTGTTTGTATAACCAGCGTATTGATGGTTCCCTTTCTCAGTGGCAGGGTAGGCTCACTTACAAAAAGGATTCTTCCAGGTTTAGACCAGTTGTAACAGAGATCAGAACTTGTCCCATCATATAGTTAGTGTATACCTACGCAGTCAAGAGTGTAATTGCCAACATGTGACAGTTGCAGCAACGCTGGGTATGTCAAATGAGAAAAGGGCATTGCTTGATTAACTGCACTGGGACTGTCATATTAGATGGATGGCTGAAGGAGTGTTTCTGTCAGGAGTTCCTGGCACTCCTTCTCTGAAATTACTCATTTCTAAAGTCAGTCAGTCAGCGATTGTGAGCCAAATAGTTTGTCACTAGTTTGTCAATAGTCTTCCCAAGATAGCAAGAGTTATTCAGATAAGAGGAAACTCAGATAAGAGTTATTCAGATAAGAGGAAACTGCCTGACCAACCTCATCTCTTTCTACGACCAGGTGACCCGCCTGGTGGATGAGGGAAAGGCTGTTGATGTAGTCTACATAGACTTCAGCAAAGCCTTTGACACGGTCTCCCACAGCATTCTCCTGGAGAAGCTGGCAGCCCATGGTCTGGACAGGTACACTCTTCGCTGGGTTCATAATTGGCTGGATGGCTGGGCCCAGAGAGTGGTGGTGAATGGAGTCAAATCCAACTGGCGACCGGTCATGAGTGGTGTGCCCCAGGGGTCGGTGCTGGGGCCCATCCTGTTCAACATCTTTGTTGATGATTTGGATGAGGGAATTGAGTGCACCCTCAGTAAGTTTGCAGACGACACCAAGTTGGGGGGAAGTGTCGATCTGCCGGAGGGTAGGATGGCTCTGCAGAGGGACCTGGACAGGTTGGATCGCTGGGCAGAGGCCAACGGGATGAGGTTTAATGTGGCAAAGTGCCGGGTCCTGCACTTTGGCCACAACAACCCCAGGCAGCGCTACAGGCTGGGAGCGGGGTGGCTGGAAAGCTGTGTAGAGGAAAAGGACCTGGGAGTGCTGATTGATGCTCGCCTGGACATGAGCCGGCAGTGTGCCCAGGTGGCCAAGAAGGCCAACGGCATCCTGGCCTGTATCAGGAATAGTGTAGCCAGCAGGAACAGGGAGGTGATTGTCCCCCTGTACTCAGCCCTGGTGAGGCCGCACCTCGAGTACTGTGTCCAGTTTTGGGCCCCTCACCACAAGAAAGATATCGAAGCCCTGGAGCGTGTCCAGAGAAGGGCAACGAAACTGGTGAAGGGTCTGGAGCACAGGTCTTATGAGGAGCGGCTGAAGGAACTGGGACTGTTTAGTCTGGAGAAGAGGAGGCTCAGGGCAGACCTTATTGCCCTCTACAAGTACCTGAAAGGGAGTTGTGGTGAGCTGGGGGTTGGCCTCTTCTCGCAGATAACTAGTGACAGGACAAGGGGAAATGGCTGCAAGTTGCGCCAGGGAAGGTTCAGGTTGGAGATGAGGAGAAATTTCTTCTCTGAAAGGGTGGTCGGGCATTGGAACGGGTTGCCCAGGGAGGTGGTGGAGTCACCATCCCTGAGGGTGTTTAAGGAAAGGTTAGATATGGTACTTAGGGACGTGGTTTAGTGGGTAATAGGTGGTGGGGGGATGGTTGGACTAGATGATCCTTGAGGTCACTTCCAACCTTAATGATTCGATTCTATTCTATTCTATTCAGCAGGGCTGGTACAGGCCAGGGAACATTTTGGTTTATGATTTGGTTGTCACTTGTTTCCATTGCCACTGCAGCTCCAGCAGTGCCTGAATCTTCCTTTTCAGGGGAAATGGATTTGTATCGTACCAATAAAATTTGTATCGTCACCCATAAAGGGTGATGACCTTACTGAGCACATCGCTTTTGCAACTTCAGTGGAGCTGCTCACACACGGGGCTCCTAAACCTTGCTGTACTCTTCCAGTCTGAATCACAGTTGTTTGCAGCCTTTTAAGAAATACCTTTTTTGATAGCCCTCAGGCCAATAGCCATCAGCCATTTGTACTTTAACCCTCAGGGACAGTCCAAGCCAAGCCTGATAAACTTCCAAGGATGAAGCTAGCTGCTTACCTTCTTGTCTGTCTTTGTCAGCATCTTAAAACACATCCTGTCTTTGAGCTGAGGAAAGCTCAAGGAATTTTTCAGCCGCAGTTCCACATTTCCTTTTCCCTGCATTCGGATTTTCTGCAGTTTCTCCACAGTATACAGGAAACAACTTGCACAGCCATCATTTTCCAGAATATTTTGCTAAACATAGCATAGGGAAACTTTGAGTTTGATGTTGCACTTACAAAACATACAAGGCAATGTTGGAAGCTTTGGTACTGGCTAAATGACATAATGAAAGCAGGGATTCATGTGACTTAGACTGATGAGAAAGGACCTCTCGGTTCGGGCTAAACATCAGTGAAGACAAAAATTTACATGGTAGTTTCTGCAATTCTGATCTTATAGTGTGTCTGGGGCTTCCCCTTTGAGGTTATTCTTGATTCACATTTTCTCAGGTCCAAAGACAAAATGTACATTACTGTTGTGGTTTAACCTGTCAGGCAGCTAAAACAACCATTCAGCCATTTGCTCATTCTCCTTGCCCAGTGGGATGGGGGAAAGAAGAGAAAAAATAAGTAAAACTTATGGGTTGAGATAAAAAAAAGTTTAACAGGACAGAAAAAGCAGATTAATAATAATAATAATAATAGAATATACAAAACAACTAGCACAATTGATCACCACATGGTGACTGATGACTGGATTTCATAGCTGGACAATGTTTTACGTGTTGTAGGTTGGGCCATGGCTTTAATGTAACACACAGCCTTAGGGGAGACTATGTGGTGTCATGGGCCAGTACCGCACGCCAGCCTAGTCCACATGAGGCATCCTTAGCCTTTGGCTTGGATTAAACAGTGGAAAGCAAATGTCTTGATTAGATTTTCAGAAATAGTAGAATAAATATTTTCAGGAAATATTAGAAATATGAGAAAAATACCATGTTCAGAGAAGAAAAAAAAAGAGCCTTGACTGATCTGTTATTGAAATGCATGTGCAAAGCAGTAACTGAAATTGTTGGAGATAACTTCTACACGTGCAGAGGACACCTAGCACACTTCTGCAATATCCATCCCTGTCACTTGGACTGGGCCTCAAGGCTGAGGATTTACCATCTAGCCCCTACCTCTTAACTGCTGATTTAGACTGCATGAATGGAAGTTTAGTCTTGTGTAAAGCAACATTAGTGGCATTTCAAGGTTGCAAATTGTTCTATGAACCTGATACATCGGTGGGAAAATAAATCAATTTTTGTAAATCAGGAAAAATAAAGTACTTAAAAAAATCTGTCTGTGAAATTTGGAGGATGACCCACTAAGTTTGACTCGCTTGTTTTATGGTGCTCCCAGGGGCTGTGTTTTGTTTAGAGTTTGATATTAAGTAGTCTAATTGTGACGGTAGATGGGGGCCTTTTTCATTTGCATAATCTTCTCATGGGACTACAGCTGCTAATTTGGTGATTAATTATCCATATTACACACTGTTTATTTGACCATGCCTAGATTAATTTCTCTTTCCAAGCAAATCACATTTAGATATGAATTTGCATATCTTGATTACATTTTAATGCTTTGGCTATCATTGTTTCTTCCCTGGGTACCTCATCAGATTAGAAAAGAGTGCTCAAGCAGGGAATGATGGAATGTCTTAAATGACATTGCCTATTACTGGACAGACCATGCACATGACTCCATGTTAATGGAAAATATGTTCCTTTTACTATCAGGAAGGTTATGACACCTAGACTGCAGGTCCTTTGTGAGTTTTGTGGCATTATTACTTAAGGGAATGTTTCAAGCAGGGTATTTTGTTGAAGTAATATGAAGAAAACAACCAATATGTCTCTAGAAATTTAAAAGATACTGACATTCATAGATTTTCACCCGCACTCCAGCTCTTCCAAAACTTTTCTGCCTTTGTGGGAAGAATAAACATAAGGAAAGCTTCTCCCTAATTTAACGGTAGAAGTTAAGTCACAGGCATAGAATATGTATTTTAAGGTTCAGAATGCAACATGGCAAACCCCTGAATATATTCCAGTGAAAAGCAGAAAGCCAATTTGTTCCTTCCATGCTTTTCTGAGACAAGCTTTTGCAAGAGTTGCATTCTAACACAGTTGGAATCTGTGCAAACAACAAGAAAAACTGGGTTAGTATATTCATAAAAAACTTTCCAAGGATCACTGTGGTATCTCAACAGGCAACTAGGAAATTCTCTTTATAAGGCAAACTGCTTATTCTGAATACCTTCAAATTTAAGTTTGCCATGTATGTTTGGAATTTTGTGACTCTCTCTTATTTTCACAGCATATGCACTATAGAGGCACTACGGCTAGGTATAACCTTAAACCCAGAATTTTTATAGTCCTTATGATTAAAAAGAGTGTTCTCAGATACATTATAGCAATGATCTTTACACAATATAAATTATAAAATGCAATATATCACTGTTGTAATAGTAATTAATTCCATCATTCTTTCCCATAAGATGAAGGCAAAAAAATACACTGAAATCACCAAACGTGGTTACACATAGGCTTGGGGGAGAAGGGAGAGGAACATTATACACACTGACTTACATAAATTGGCTATTTGATCTCTTCTAAGTGCTCTTCCAACACTACTTGTATCCAGGAGAAGAAAGCTAACAAGTAAAACTGTAATTGTTAAAACTTGGTAACACAAACATATTCCTATCTTTTGAAGGGGAGTTTTTTGTGTGTTCAGAGCATTTTATCACCATATGAAAGTCAAGGACTCCTATCCACAAAACACTTTAGGAAGTATGTCAAAATATTGGGAGCCTGACCCTAAAAACACCTCCCTGTTAAAATCAGTCTGATTATTCATACGAGTTAAGTTATTCACATGTGTTAGTATTTGCTGTAGCAGACCCTTGACCTTTGGCATTACGGGAAGACAACACAGTTATCATGATTCCACAATATAAATAGAAACTATTAAAAGACCCAGAGTAACAACATAGAATTACTAGGATCAAAACCAAAGCATCATAAATGTTTATGGATGTCATAAATAAAAGGGCAACCTCACGTTTATGTGAGCTCTGCACATTTGTTGTTTGAAGTCCAAGTTCATGGGCTGCAGTCCTCCTCGAGAAATGCCTGCCAACACATGTACGCATATTTCAGTATCAGTTTGATCCCTTTTTTTTTTTTAAAAATACTGTTTTGTTGCACAATGAAGATGAAAAACAAATTAAACCAGAATTAATACTCCCTAAGAAATGAAAACCAGCTCTGGAAATTGCATACAAACTTTTAATTATTATTATATTGTAGCTTATAAAACTTTCAAAAGCCAAACTAACATTTAATAAAGAAGTGGGTGGGCAACTACATCATGAAGCCCCCAAACACAATAAACAGAGCTGCTGGCAAACACAATCCCTTTCTCTGTTCCAAAATAGTGTTATTGTCCTCAGTAAGGCATGAAGGGTTTGGATTAAATTCTTGCCACATTGAAATCAGTGGTACAAACTATTGACTTTGAGCCAAAATGTCACCCTCTGTATTAAATTAAAAAGCGAGAAGAAGGGAGAAGGTGATGACTAAACTGACCCATAGCACAGAAACGAGAGCCTGCTGTGGGCTGCAGCCCCTGGCTGGTGGTGCTGGCCTGGCCCTCAGGCTTGTCCCTGCTGAACGGTGGGTGACCTTGGTCCCTGCTGTTGCTGGCGCAGACCAGAGCCTTGCACAACCCTGGCAGCCGCTCCACCCCTTGCTGGCGTCAGTGCTCCAACCAGCAGCAACTTGTCTTTGCAAATGTGGTTTGCTAGCTTAGGAGAAGTAAATAGGGAGGAGGACCCTAATAAAGAGCTTTACTGAATCTGCAAATACTTGGGAAACTGTGCTAGAGAAGGCCCTCAATCTGTTTATCAAAATGTCTCCCTCAAGCCCTCAGATGTATTTGGGTTGGTCCTGGCTGTGAGATGCACAATATGGGTGGCACAGTAATGTTTTACACTGCTAGCATACCTATTCCCCTTGTCTAGCTGAGAAGAAACTTCCCTGAAGAACCTTATTCACATTTTCCCCACCTGGAGAACACTAGGAGAGAAGTGTAACTATGGAGTTACACTGGTTTATACCCAAAACGATCTGAGTGAAAATGAGATGAAAGAATCACCATCCTTGGAGACACTCAAAAAAGGTGTAGACGTGGCACTCCAGGACATGATCTAGTAGGCATGGTGGTGTTAGGTTGATGGTTGGACTCGATGTTCACCTTAGTGATTCTATGATTCTATGAAAGGATATTTTTCTGACCACTTCAAGTCAAGAGGTGAATTTTATTTCTCTTCCATGTATACCTCTCCAGATGATCTGGTGTTTTGAATATGGTCAAGCTATTCAGTCTAGGAGGGAGTTCAGTAAGAAGGCAATGAAGAAAAAAGTCCATTGTTAAAAGGAAAAGTTGAAGAGGAAGAAAAAACAACAACAAAAGAACTACTCCACCAAACAACTAAAACATCTGCCTGGGTGAGATTTCCTGTGTGGAGGCAGTGAATATTACTCTTTCTGGTGTTATAAATTGGGTGTGCATTTATGGCTTGGATGTGTTCCTTAGTCGTATGTTTCTTCTGATAACAGGAAATGAAAATTAAAGAAATCATAGTAAATGGAAGAAATTAGAAATGTTTTTCCAAATGTTCTGGAACTTTTCAGTAGCTCTCATGGACTAGGCTGGAAGTCTTCCTACTACTATTTTATTAAGACATTCAGGAAGCATACCTGTATCTACTAAAGACACAAGAATGCTAAATTTGGACCTAACTACTGCTCTTTACACATCAGCATGATGGTAAGCACTAAAAGTCAAAGGGATTTAAAAAAAATTCTATCAGGATCTTATTGTGCAATCTGTTGGTTTTTTTCCTCTTTACATTATGTATACTTCTCCTTAATTAGAAAATATGTCTCTAGACCAATGTTGTGATTATACTCACGTCTAATATATGAACTCTTGCATCTTCCTATGAGCCTACTTGGAGAAAAAATGTTCTAAAATCTCTGACAGAAATCTTTAAATTCTCCACATTTAAGTAAATGTTAATGTTGTATGAGACCAATCTTCCATTAGGTGCAGCTGTCCACAGCTTTTTGTACGTTGTGGGTACTTTCACTTTCCAAACAATAGCTGTATGTCTAATAAAGTGTTCCTTAAACTAGTACATACCTTTTATAACCCTTGGAAGCAGCTGTCACTTGTATGTTAGCTCGGATGTATTTCAGCAGTTTTCTTGTGGCAGTGGCTGTACTAGGGAACGAGAAATGTGTAAACACACATGGATGCCATCCTGTGTTAGAGTTCACCTTCTTGCTGGCAACCCCAGAAAAAACAACATTTGACATGAATTAATCATCTTTTAAACAGTCATTCACAAGAGGCAAATGTTATCTTTCTTATTTCTGAATGATATTCCCGGCAAGATGAAGATAATATATCTTTTAATTGCTTTTGTATGTGACTCAATGTATTAAAATATGCAGTTATTTAAAACTAACAAAAAAGTATTTTTTATTTAGGACAATCATTTATGACTTGCATTCTTGAAAATCGAGTTGGTCATTACTAAGAGCACATTTACAGAATATTTTTGTGTGAAATTTACAAAAGAAAACAAAGCTGGTTGGATGCTATGAATAAATAAATGGTCTAATGAATTGCAGCAGCAAGGTTGTTTTCTGTCTGCACTTGGGATAATGTCACTGTAAAAAACAAGAGCCTGGGAGATTAATGGAAAAGAGCCCGTCAGAAAAAAAATGTCAAGGGAGTAAAAATTGAGTGCCTGGATTGTTCACCACAGTAGACTAAATGGAATGTTTGCCTAAGAGTGGACACATGCCTATAGGATTACTCAGCATCCTTCTTCATCTGCTCTCTCTTAATCAGGGTGGTGTGAAATCTTCTGCTAATCAGTATAAGACCCTGCTGGATCCCAAGTTATCAGCTGAGCAGTAGCATGACCTAACCAGCCTCCCTAGGAAAGAAATTCTCCTTGGACTCCGCAACCAAACTCCTATTGTCCGAAGCAGAGTCAGAGTTGCACTTGATTCAATCTCCCCTGCCTTCCTTTGCTCCTCCTTCCTGACCAAGATGATATGGAGCAGCCCCGTGACCTCTTCACAGGTCAGGGGAGCTAGTAAGAGATGTGTGTGTACCAGGTCTTTCTTTCTGGCATCTTTCTAGTGCCTTTCTCTCACTTAAGAGAAGTGCTGCACTGATATGTACAACTGTTAATTCAGAAAAACTACATTCCTTTAAATTTACTGTTCCTTGAAAGCAAGCTCTTGGATAACCTGCCATGGTCCATCAGCCTGATGGGCTTCCCTATGCACGAAGAGAGCTCTTGGTCAAGTGGGAAAGCCCAGTTGCCTGGGGCAAGAACCTTTCCCTCTCCCCTACCATTGCTGCTGTCTCCTTGAGAGCTCCCATGGGAAGAAAAGCCTACCAGTGACTCTGCATCTGGGGAAAGGGCTGGCTGGTGTCCCAGGAGAGGGCAAGCTGCTCCCTTCAGAGTGGAAATTGGATGCCTTTGATGAGGCTCAGCTGGCACCTGACTGGCCATGGAGGATACTCAGTTGGGGCTAACCAGCAGACTGAGACTGTCCAGGACAGCCCTGACACAATAGGTCTTGGGATCTACAGCTTTTTAATACCCCAGCTCCCTCTTCCCCCCAAATTTGGGAGTCTCGAGATAGCTTGAGAGCTTCATCAAGCGGCTAATGAATAGCAGCTAATCGATCTACGCCTTTTAAATCCACACCTGCGTGCCCCACAGGTAAGCTCCCTGTATTATCCTCCCACATACAGACCTGCTTTGCAAGAATGAAAAGTGGAGGTGCAGTGTGTAAATGTTTTTAAAAACTCACTGATAATCTGTGGGCCACAGGCATGAAAATATGGTACCTCCCACTGATACAGAAATTACCCTATTCATTTTGTCAAAAGTTTCATACAAAGCTAGTGACATGTTTCACCTGAACTTTTGATCTGCCAAATTACTAAAGGTTTCTGCATAAGCAATATGACCCTGATTCAGCAAGTAATTAACCATCTACCTCAAGGCCTTTTAAATCAAGAACTTTGTGCTGATGGAAGAGCATTGTAAGTACCTGGGTTATTTTAACCTACTGTACACATCAGCATTTCTTTCATACTGCCTCAAGCTTAAAGGACATTAGTTTTTATCTCCTTGCTGCTTTGGCCAGTTTCAAGCGTACTAAAATATTTCTCCAAAGAGCAATATCATAAGGTGCACAAGGCATATCTTGGTGTCTAGTTAGGTCCAAGTCTATAATTTGACTAGTGAGAACTTGATATGGTTTCTGTTAAAACAGCCAGGAGAGGCAAAGAGAAATAAGTGTTCATATATATACATAGTCATAACCCAGCCTCATCCAGCCTGGATGATCTGCATATTCTGTAAATTGCATATAATCAATGAAATTGGCTGTGATGCAAGAGATCCCCAGTTATGATAAACTAAGGAGCTATTGAATGGCACCAAATATTGTTCTTGTGCATACGCACTAGCAGCACAATTTGGGAACAAACAAAACCAAACAACTTACCCCGTCATAGAGGAGGTTGACAGAAGTCAGAGAGATACAGAAAATTAATTTAAGTTTATAAATTGAATTGTTGTATGAACCATTCTAGAAGACAAACATAGCCTTTCCTGATTGCTCTAAAGAAGTAAATAATGCTTCTGTCGCATTGGAAGTGTTCAAGGCCAGGCTGGATGGGGTTTTGGGTCATCTGGTCTAGTGTAGGGTGTCCCTGCCCATGGCATGGGAGTGGGAACTAGATGATCCTTGTGGTTCCTACCAACCCAAACCATTCTATGACTCTATGATTCCCTGATGTACACAAACACTGAATAATATAACTGGTATGGTACTCTTCTAAGTTTCTCTAAAACAATGCTGGACTTCCAAAAGAGGGATAGCCTTATTTCTTTAATGAAACAGATCATTGTACTGACATAGAGAGATCCACTTCCTTGGAAAGCCAGGCATAGTTTGCATTAAAACTTCCTCACAACCCGAATTCTCCAAACTTCAAGGGCTTTAAATGCTTAGTGTGCTAGAGTCATGTCTTGGTCAGAGGTTTCCTTAATCTGCTTTGGCAGTGTGTGTGCCAGGCATGAGCGGGCGGGTTGTGTTGCTCACTACATTTTATTTATTACAGTAAATGCTGTGAGTTAGGCTGGTCAAACCCAGAACTGTTGTGTTGGGGGTTTTTTTAGGTTTTTGTTTTGTTTTGTAATATAATTTTAAATTAATTACTAGCTTTAGGGTATTATTTCTTTAACCCTTTCTTCTCTCTATTTTACATCTCAAAATTTTAATTTCATAATTTTGTTAGTGTCAAGGCAGCCTCCTCCAATCCCATGACTAATGTTCCACATGAAATTTACCTTTCTGTCCTTAAATAATCAGCTATCCTGTTAGCTGGCAGATCCAGGTATCCAGAATATGGGTTGTTTTGATAATGCTAAATCAAACAACTTGGGGACAAATCCAAAACACACAGATTAACAAAATAATATATTCAAATAAAAAGTCCATTTATAACAGTCACACATGAAGTATGATAAATAGAAGGGATGATGCTATTTATTTAGGTGCAGTACACCTAAAACCAAATCTTATTTTAAACTACGGATTTTCTCAAAGTATCATGCTATGTCATATAAATTGGATTTTCTGATTTTTTTTGCACATGCTCATGGAAAGTGTGTAGAGGGGAGGGGGTGGAAGGGCACTGTTGAGACAACCTTCTTTAGACAACCTTAGGATTCAATTTAATGGCTCCCAGAAAAAAAAACAAAGTGGAGCCAGTATTTAATTACTGGGACTAAAATTATGTATTTCATCAGTTGTAAACAAAAGTAATCACATTTGTTATGATGAAAAATGATGCAGATACTTACTTTTGATTTTGAGAATGCCAGAAAATTAGAGTCCTGTTACATTATGATTAATTGATTCAGAATGGTTCTTGTCGAGTAATTTTATGCTTAATGAGAATCCATCCATTCAATTTGTTATCCATTCTCTTTTCATAGAAACTACAATGGTCTCAGGTGCAAATTTAAACTGTCTTTCATAAAGTATAGATCTTTAGAAAAATAAATTATATCTCCATGATTTATGAACACTCTTTAGAATAATGCAATTTCAAAGAATTCAGATTGATTCATGTGTTACAAAAAGAAAAAGCTATTCCAGTGAATTCGTATTTTTGTCTACCTGGAAGAACCAGAAAAAATAATCAGAATAATTTGTTAAGAACTGCATGTTATACAAGAAATACTTCTGTAAGTCTGTATGCCAGCCTGAAATATGTCACATAGATACACAATACCCATACTGTGCCCTGTTTCTGGCAGCTAACCAGGAAACTATCATTAGTTAGTGATTAATTAAGGGAGGTACACCTGAAGTCATTACGACCAGTGGGTATTGGCAGGAATCGTGTTTATTTTTCCAAATTTCATCTTGTCAAGCTGCATTAGGACACAAGTTGTCATATTAGCTTATCCTTCGTGACAGCTGATACGATCACACTGTGGCACAATGCACACTGAACGGCGACATGCAATATCCCAAAACACGACAGCAAAGGTGGACCCTGGGAAAAAAATATACATGTTTCTCAGAAAACGAACATGAAAACACACAGAACAAAACATCTGCCTGTAATCAGTAATTTGCATTAAACAGAAATGCCTTGTCCTCCTCACATGAACATTTATGTGTCACCAGGACCGAGACTGCACCTGAATTTCCAGTCAAAATCAGTGTGAGAGGAGGAGCCAGAGGAACTGCCAGTGGGATGCTGGTCGCACTGGGAAAACAGACTATAGGTCTGTGGAGGCCCAGTTCTATAGCAAATAAAGTTTATCATTTCAAAGATGCTGAGTGAGTCTTTGTTCTTTCCACAGCACTGAGAATAGATAGAGATGGCAGGACACGATGTGTTCCTTGAAACAGTGACTTAACCCGTGACTTTTGAGCTACACACAGACACGGCTGCTCTGGAAGTCTTGTGACTCCACTCAATAGCTCCCAAGCTACTCAGACAGGTACTGTCCTGTTCTTGCAAACTCACCGCTGTCTTTCGCCGCTCACGCCTAAAGAGGGGGGAACAACGCTGGAACAGGAGGGGATGCAATTCTAGCAAGTTTTGGCAGGGGATGCAAATACTCATGGCCCCTCAGCTGCTCAGCTGTCACTGTGATTCCTTTTACCTTGTGCATAATTTGGTCTTGGTGGCATATGATAACTGATGTAATATGCAAGATCTACTGTACCTTGTTTATTGATGCCTGTGGCAGTCTAAGGCTTACAGTGATCAAACTGGTATGCGTCTGTTCCTGGTCCACCCTGGGAGCCCCTGCAGAGGACTTTCATAGGCATCCATCTGCACTCCCTCTTGCCAAACTCCACTCCACACAAGTAGAGTTGCTTGAAGTGTGTAATTTTTCATTGTGATATGTGTGATTACTATTGTTTACAACTGATGAAATGCATAATTTTATTCACGCTAACTAAATATGGGATCAATTATTTTCTGGAAGCCATTAAGCTGAATCCTAAAGCGGTTTAAAAGAGGTCATCTTACAGCAGTGCCTGCTTCAGCATCTAACAGAGTTTGCCACAGTTGGGGCTGAACCTTCTCAGAAGTGGCGTAACTATGCCTGTGCTTGCACCATACCACCCTGACATGTGAATGCGTTTCTCCTCTAAGGCCTTCTGAGCTGCAAGCCCCTGCTAAAAGAAGGAAGGGCTGGTTTATCCCGTCCTTGATCCTTTCTGACCTCGGTGTGAAGACATGCAAACCCATCCCCACAGCCTTGACTTTCTGGGGGCAGCAGCAGCAATGTGATCCCTTCTTCCTCGCCTGGCAGACGACACGCTCTGCTACACTGTGCCTACAGCGTGCTTACCGTAGCTAAGAAATCCTCCTCCAGGAGATTGATTTTTGCAAATGGAATCATCCTGTGGCAGATGGAAATGATATGCTCAAAACAGCGTCCCACCCCCATTGGTAAATGATCCTCTTACATGTGCGAATTCATTATCTCTGTAGGGGCAATACCGAATTGAGCCATGACATAATCCAAGGTTATCTTTCAGGAGGAGATGAAGCTGCCTGGCATAATGCATTGATTGATGAAGATAGAGTGTCGACAAATGACTATATGATCTGCTCAAATTAAAAGAAAATTCAATTCACAGGCTGAAACAGCGTTTAGATAGCATTAAGGATGAGATAGAAACCAACAAGTCAGGAAATTCTGCAGTGAAAACTGTGTCCTATCTGTGACTTTTCTGGCTTTTGTAAGTTTACACCACAAACGTAATTATTCAGCTACAGTTATCATATGTGTCTTCATTTTTTTTTGGTCATTTGTGACACAGTATTTTAGAAAACATCTTTTTAGCATCAACTATGTAAAATAATTCCTTTTTGTATACAGCACAATGCATTTAAGGTACTCTTGACTCACAGAATATGTACCTGTGGCTATTTTCTTGATTTATCTAATAGTATTTTGGTATTGAGTCATCACACAAAACAAGAAAAAAAATAGGAATGACTTTGGCAGAAGATAACTCTGCATAATATTTTGATAAGCAAGTGTGCTTATTTTGTTAACTACTTCGTATGTACATAGGTCACACAGTCACCATACCAGTCTACTCACAGAAACAGTGTTTTGGTTTCAGGGCACCCATTATTGTATACATTGTTTATGGTTCACATAGTGAACAAAATATTTTAAATGGAAATTTATAGCTTTAAATTAAGTGTGAAATTTTAAAATGGGCAACATTTACTTATTCTGTATCTGATCTTTCTAACAGTCTCGGTAGTTGCATGCACTCACACACACACAAAGGCACACAAGCACTCCTTTTTATCTTTATTGTGATTGCAATTTTTCTCAAGAGAAAAAAATACCCAGACTGAAAGCCTAGCATTGGCGCTGCTCCAGCAGTGAAGGCTCAATTGGACGCTGATGTCAGTTGCACATCTGGCCTCTGCCAGGCAGCTCTGGCAGTAGCCTGCAGACCTTGCTGGAGTGGCCACAGCCTCACCCTGTCCCTACTCCGGCCTTTTGCTATCGGTTCCTGAAACAATATCCGGTGGGAGAAGGTATTTCAGATGCTCCAACTGGAGCGGGCCAGAGAGCTAACCTTTGATGGTTGTTCTAACCATGCCCATGGACATTGCTTTGGAGTATTGACTCGTTCCCTTTCTCTGTATTTTTAAAACACATGTTGTCATGCAATAATAATACTGCACCCCAGGCAAAGACAAGACTCCGGGCTTGTTTCCACACCCTCTTCTGAGACTGCTGTTGGACAGGAGACTAGGATTCCCAGCAGTACAAAGACATTTCACACCAGAATTCCAGTAACTGAAGTTTCAGAATGCACTGGGACATGTTTGTATGAGGTACTGCATTGTTCCTGTGAAGAATGGCATCTCGTTTCCCTTATTTTTACTCCTTGGACTTCTGCTGAGTCTAAACTGCATTTGATATCCAGCTTCCTCTAAATTAGGTCAAAGATATCCCATCTCAGGCCTTGGAAGACTTCACAGGACAGGGAAGAAGGTCCTCACCCAAATGAGGTGCCTGGGCATGTTAAATAAAGCCTGGCCAGTCAGAGAAAATAGTCCTGGAACAAATATCTGATGCCTTTGAATACATTTTTGCCAATGACGAAGCAGCTGAATTGTAGCAGATTAGGGATTTTTTCCATCCTGACATTTTTTTCCTTAGATGTTTCAGTTCAAAATTTTCTAGCTCTCAAAACACGTCTCTGGATGTGTGTATTTCTGCAAACTCTTCTATGTTGGTGAAATAGATTTTATGATGTAGCTATTATGGCAAATATTATTGATAATATTTTTATTCATCCTTATAAAAGCATCTAAGGATGTCATGTTGGCAAAAAAGTGGCTGCCTTTAAGTGCATATGTCCATTACATTAACAACGTTTCTGTCTGGTCTTAGTGTGTTTAGTATCATTTTTACTTTGAAGTGACAACTCTAACACTTTCATGAAGAATAGCAACAACAATAATAATAACAATAAAAATATTTTTTTGTTTACTCCACTGTATAAGTCAGCCCAATCAAATTTCAACAGGAGCACAAGATACTTAAGGCTGACCCTATTCTTCTCAATAGAGTTAAGGGACATTTATTTTAATTCATTCCCTCAAGGATGTAGAAACACCCTTGAAAAAGGTTCCAAAACAATATTGACCTATACAGTACTTTCTTCTAAGGGACATATTCTGAATCTGCTTCTTGCACTGTTACATATAAAAAAATGTGTTAATGTGTGGAAATCGCTGCATAGCTGCAGGAGAAAATGCACTTAAACAAAAAGGTGACATTGAGTAGCAAACAAAAAGCAAAAGTGGATTTGAAGTGACAGGAAAAGCTAGAATAGCAAATGTAGTTCAGATACCGGTATTTTATGTATGACCACTACTTGCATAAGTGATGATTCAGCAGGAAGATTTTAATCAAGATTGGAACCCCATGATGCCAAGTGCCACACTGCATGGACATGAAACACAGCCCCTGCCTCAGACAACGTTCCAGCTTACAAGCAAAAGTAGAGTGGAAGGAAGTATGGAAGCAAAACCAAGCCAGGACTAGCATACTCCATCCTAACACCATTTCTTATAGCTACTGTCCCATGAAATTAGTTTGACAAATCTATGTATGTCAGCTGTCTCTTTGATTTTATTTTGGTTCTGCCTTTGAAGTCAAAGTTGGCAAACTTTCAAGATGCCTAACTTATATCTGAAAATAACACTCTTAGCTAGATTTTTAAAATTACCTTTTACTTGCTGAATTTTTCAGAGAAGCTTCCAAGGGAGGTAGGCTCCAGAGCCCTCTCAGAAGGATCACCTTGACATTTGCAGTGCTGACTGCTGTGGCAATTACATTATTTAAAAGAAGGCAGAAAACGGCATACACTGAAATGATGACTGGAACATGTCCTGGCACAACTGCCTACTGCCATCTTCAACAAACTGGAGACACCCCATTGCAACACTACCACAATACTTAGTGATGATCTTCCCAGCTCCTACTCGGACCCTGGGGTGGGGTTTATATAAACTAACTACGGATGCTGAGAACCTACAGTCCTCAATAAGACAGCCATGGAAAATGAATTGTGGAAAAGAGGCACTTAGGGGTATATTTTATTTTATCCAACAGTAGAAGTCCAAAATAGGTCGATGAGTTTAAATTTTACAGCAAGCTGTGCCCGCATCTTAAAATCAGTTACTCCCTTTGGAAAACTACTCCAGACTACCATTCCTGTGAACATTAACCCAAGTTTGCTACCCATGGGGTGATGAGGGTGCCCAAGTCTCCCTTGTGAATCTAGTGCAAAGGGGTTTAAACCATGCAAGTGCCAATTTAATAATGATCCTATAAATAGACTGTGCATTACTCACTTGGAGCAATTCAGTACAGAAATACAAATCTGGGTCAGCAGTATCTTAAATGAACTGTACCATTTTTGCAACATAAAGCTTCATTTCTCTGCTAATGAACAGTAGGTTGTTTGTTGATTTTTTTTTAATAATTGGCAAAATACTCATAATTGTTCCCTTTTTAGATACACAATACACACCTCGTGACTGCTGTGAATTAGAAGACCCCTTTTAAGGGGTGAAGGGAAAAATCAGCAGCACATTGGTTTCAAACTTTCAAACAGTTGCATGCTAATAATGTATGTGCCACTGTTTTTACATATTCACCATGGAGAATAAATGTAATTAGAAGCTACTTATGCCAGATATTTTTGTAGCTATAAAGAGGATATTGTGACCAATATGTGACAGTGAGATCTGTGCTACTAATGTGCAGAATTTTAACAAAACAAAAGGCTTATCAAATCCATAGGTATTTTGTGCAAGAGGACAAAGGGACAGAATCAGTCAGGATGTTTTGGCTTTTAGGATTTTGCAGGACAGGATGTGACTGCTGTCACGGTGAGTGGGGCCCTGCAGCTACATGTGAGTAGGTGGCACTATTAGGCAAGGGAGCTACGGGCACCCTTCTGCCCTGTTATCACATTGCTGGTCACTGTGACACCTAGTTTTCACTGCTCTGGCATCAGCGGAGAAATGAGAATTGTACCTAAGCTCCAGTGTGCTCAGTGGCCCTACAGAAATGGGACTCAAAGGAGACTCCAAGAGTGCCAGAGCAGGAAGATGCCTTGAATTACCCAATAGGAACCACGGCTGATGTTTGTGCCATGTGTTACAAGGGGACAGTCTTAAACATGCCCTGCCATGGGAAAATATATCTTGCTCCTTGTTCACGGGCTGCTGCCCATTTGGAGACCCAGCCTGGAGGAATTTCCCAATAACAGGTACCTACTGGCTCTCTTTTGAGTAACAAGTGAGGCAGGTTCACACATCCTGTTTTCAAACAGGGGCAGAGGAACAGCATTCATGCTGTTCAAACACCATTTTATTTATGTTAGGGTTCTGGGAGACAGTATCAGAGGCAGGTGTTCCCCGTTCAAGCAAAATGCTCTAAGTGCCTCTTCGTTGGTTTGCCAGCTCACTGACTAGGGCACTCACCTGAAATATTTGGAAAAGAGTCTTAAATCTCCTGCTCAGACAGAAGAGCATAAACCTGTGACATCCATTTGCTGGAAGATTAATCCAACAATACCACCAGTAGAGAGAAAACGATCATCACCACCCTCTTCTTTGACTGTGTCTTAAAGGCAAAGGACAGAACCACAGCTTCATTTTGACAAGGATTCCTGCCAAGAGGTCTTCAGTTCACCCCAATAGCATCTGCAGGGTGGAGGAGTTGTACATGGACACCCCAGGCCTCACATCCTGGCTTGATTAGGCAAACCTGGTGACACTGCGGTTGGTTGTGTGTGCTGAGAGACGCTGCTGCATCCACCGGGAAAACATGTCTCAGCACTGCAGGCAAACGTGAAAACAGACACAAGTAAGTGGGGCTTTTTAAGACTGCAGTTTTGGACTGGTGCAGAATTACAGCACATTTTACATTTGGCTCAAAGTCAACAAACAACATGTTAACTGCTGATTTGTATCCCATTTTAGCCAGCTCCCAGCAACAAAATTCTCACTAGCTTTAACTAGAAAAGGCTACAGCTCTCAATATCATTGCTTATTTCAGGGCAGTAACACCATGGACGACCTTGCCTCATAATCTCAGACAGGGGAAACAACACAATTACGCTGAGGCACCAATAGCAGAAGTGCCTACTGGACAGGCCAGTATTTTCCAAACCTGGCTTGCTTAGAGCATAAATAAATGACTAATAAAATCAACGGATCCCTTTGTTGTGTAAAACTGGAATGGAAAAGAAAGCAGCCCAATTGATCACTGTTATGTTTGGTCTCTCTGGAGTCATTATGCCTGAGGAAAAAAAGAAAAACCCTATCAAAACCAGAGTTGCATAATGCCCTTCGGGTGATGTTGCTTACAAAGAAAGATATGAATCACCACTGTTTTACTACCTGTGAGTTGGACCATTAGCTTTAAAACCTTGTAGAACAGTTAAATAACACTCTCTTGTTTTTTAAAAAACCCTAATCTAACATCGAGCTAACATTTTTTTACTGTGTGATAAAAGAAGCTAAAAAGGATAAATAACAAGGAAAGGAGAATGTGAATTTGAAGAAACAGGTAGGAAGAAATAGTTGATATTCCTGAAAGAGTGCTCATGAAGGATAAAGGTAGGAATGAGGTTATTTTCTTTTGTTTGTTGGCATGATCCCATGAAAAAGAAAGGACTTAAAATAGGACTGGCCTATCTTTAGAGACATCTATTACATTTTGCCTTCTATGGAAAAGCTGAACAGAAGGGGAGGATCCTGGCTGCTGTCATTGAAGCTGTTTCAGTCACAGTAAGAGCGAATAAAAAGCACAGCTGCCAGAAATGATGCATTGCTGGCTAAAGTGTAAAGTGCAAATATTAATTTTCTCATTAAAATAGGGCTTTATTGCTAGTGGATGCAAATAGGCTGGGAGGTTCGTTTCTCCCTGTATGGAGAAATTAACAACGGAAAACATCATTCCAGTATCAGTGGCATTACAAATAAAGCAAAGGTTCAATCTCACCACCACAGAGGGTGCAATGGTGCCGCTTCAAAGTTCACTGATACTGCACTGAGGCCAAACCTTAAGAAGTTCTTGGTAGAATCTCCAGCAGAAATGCTGTAAATGCAGATGATTCCTCAGTAGAATAGGTTAGTCACAATATTTTAAATGTCTTCATTCTTCAGGTATGAAAAATTTACAGTAAAAATATAGATCATAGTCAGTATATGGTTATCTGACTTTTTTAAAAAAAAGCTTTTATAACTAAGTTAACCATAGAAATGTGTGATTGATACAAAATCCAAAGACAATAAAAAATCTACTGCTGCTTAAATGGTCAAATTTGGCCAATTTAGTTTAAGGTTTGTGTCTGCTTTTAGTCTACGATAAGCCCTGCAGGGGTGATCTTTACAGGATTGCGAAATGAACTGCATGGCTGAACTATTGGCCTGCCCCACAGGGATTGAAGGCTAGGCCTGCTCTTCCCATCAGGAACATCCAGGATGGGACAGAGGTGCCTCTGAGTTAAGCACTTCTCTACCTCGCATCTAACAATCAGCTCCTAGCTGAGAATACAGAATTAGGTGCCTACAATCATTAGAGAGAGAGAATTAGGTGACTCAGAATGGCAATCCAATCAAACCCACATATTGAGCTGCCTAGAGCTAGGAAATGAATAACAGCTCAGGCACAGACTGGGGAAGCATGTCTGAAACTCTTCCTGTACCTCTTGAGCGTATTCCATGAAACAGCTTCACTCAGGGTCTCCAGCACACCTCCTCCAGGTGGACACTTAGATTCTTCCTTCAAAGAATGATGTCACTGAGACATCCTGCTGGCAGTAGCTCCCTTCCACTCACAGCTGGGATGCAGGCTACCACCAGCCCCATGCAAGGACAGCATAGTCACAGGCCACACACCCCACACGAACACTGGAGGGTTGCAGTTCAAGAGCCAAACCCCTTTCTTCTAGTCAAAACCCACTGATATTTTTTCTCAATAAGGACAATAATATTACCTTGCCAGCTTGAAGCAGCCTGCTAAAATATTACTGTCCTTCACCCACCACCTATATTACATTCTCTCTCTGTCATACCCACCTGGACATTGCCATCAGCTTTTTCTCTTTTTCATCCTTTGGTTTCCTACCTAACATTCACCCACAGAGCCTGTTACAGCATCCTTCTCTGAAAGATTTGCAGTTTTGGTCCCATCAGAACAAACGGCAATGACAGCTTCGGAGTCCAGCTTGGCCACGGAGGACCTCATCTGGAGCCAGGATTTCACTGGTGGAGCTGTCTTGCGTATAAATAACAGAAAGGTCACCCAAGCACAAGTGCAATTTGAGTCTAACTATACACCAAAAAAACCAACAGGAAGGTACAAATGGAGCAAAACAGGTCACTGCAAGCAACACCACCTGCCAGAGCTGTGTGGATTAATTATCAATAGAAACTAATTTGGGAACCCCCAAATAGCTCTTATTTCAGGACCTTCATAACAAGGGTAAAGTTTAAGGCAGCCCAAAGCATTCTCAGGGTTTGTTGAGTACCACAGATGTCCCTGATGAGGCCTGTTGGCCTTACTTCAAAGAGAAGCTACTGCTACCCTCCCTCAGCCCAGCTCCCAAGTGACGGAAGCAGCTGGGCTTAGTTAAACAGTTACCAAGCAAAAGCCATCTTCTTGCTCTGCTGTGCAAAAGGTTGTTCTAAATATTATTTCCACTACTTATTTAACTCTACTAAAAGGGCAAAACATTCTCTTGAGAATAATGCTTTGGCTCAGCCAGTCAGTAAATAATGTGTTTTGAGTATTGCTAGCCTATCTTAAGTAAGATTTATCATCTAGGTCTTCATTCATTAAGCCTGTAGGTTTTGCTTTTTTAAAATTATTTTTACTTTTGATGGAAAGGGATTAAATGCTTCTGTAATTCATAGACTTACAAATAATTTATATGACAGTATTACCTATTTTAAAGTCTACTTCATGGTATATAGAAACATCTCTTCGTGCTGTAGGAAAGTTATAACAAGAAAATCATATCTTGCAGGAAGAATCTTGTGCAGTGAAGACTGATTTAAACAGACTGTTCTGTTCATCTTGTGTCTGTCCTAAGTTGTGGATTTCAGTCAGTGAAAAATCCCAGTATGTAGTACCCTAATTTCGGATCAGCTCTCTTCATTCCAGATGGAGCAGAGTTCTGGTTAACAAGCTACATGCTCCTCACCTGGGATAATTTTTCAAAGAAACTGTGGGTATTTATACCAGTGGAGGACCCTCATCTGTGTTTTTACACATTTAAGCAAAATAGAGTATGAAAATGTTTATACTCTACAGAAGACCTTCAATCCAGCTATTCCTCTTGATAACATTTCTAGTCTTAACACAGAGAAAAGTCCAGCATCCTGAACTTTAACATAGACGGATGTTTGAATTAGTTGCTTCATGTATTGCAAAACATTATTTTAGGTGTCTCAGTTCCTATTTATGTTTGGTTAAACTTAGCCACATACTTACGCTAGGGGACATTACTCCAGTATTCACAGCAAAAGCTATTTATTACCTCTTGGTGGATCAGAGATAGAATACTCAAAGAAACATTTTATGGGTTTGAGGGCAAGTTGAGGAAGCGATCTATATGTATGCAATCTGTCTTTCTCCCGGTCCCTTCTGGGAATGAAAGAAGGCAATACATGAAAGGAAGGTGCCTCCAAAAGGAGGAAAAAAAGGATCCAGAAAGGGGTAAATGAATTGCTTAATATAGTCTGTGTCATTTTATCACTGACCTTTTCCATTTCTCCATGCTTGCCTGTACTCCTTTGACCATCAAATAATATCTAGTAATAGTGGCATGTTATTTATAGTTGATTAAAAGCATTAATAGGTTCAGATATTATACTTTCTATTGACATTTAGCCAGCAAACAGCAGTCTGGAGTATGACATATTCTGAAAGCACTAATGCATGATATTGATAAAAGTGCTGGCACACACACTGAAAAATCAATCTATTGCTTTAGTGACTGATGCCTGCTTATTTTGCAGTTTTCACTGTCCTCAAATGTGCTAATTACATTAGTTATTGCTACGGTGCTTGAACAAGTTTGAGCTGAATGTTTCTGTGGCTTCATAAATCATCATCAAGAATTAAAAAAGCCTCACTCATCTGAAGAAATCTGCAGTAAAATGCTGTCCCTTGGTTCAGACAGAAAATGTTTAAAAGTGAGAATTAGTCTTGATTTTTCCCGCAGTTCTTGTAATGGATGCAGATCCTAATTAGGAGTGGAAGAATTTGTAAAACCACTGGCTCCCAAACACTGAAGTTGTCAATAGTAGAAGGAACTGAAATCAGCATCAACAGAATTGTCACACTCCTGGTGCCTAACTGCTGTATGTCAGGTCCCCCAACATAATAAAACTGATTTTAAATAGCATGGATAAATGTAATAGAAAACACATTGGAATGTCTGGCTCTTTCACGTGTGTTTCCCGAGGTGGGTTCACACCAAGAGGCGGCTGTGACTCATGAATCTGTGCTGTCACACATTTACAAGACATGAAGATTGGAGACTTTTAAGGACCTACTTGTTATCACAAGATGCACAGTACAGTTATAAGAGTTAGCAACCCTGAATTCTTGCATTTTATTCATAGCTGAATAGTTACTTTGCTCTGTTATTCTGAATAAGTCATTTCCTGTCCAGCAAATGATGGAAGGTTTAATATTGAATACAGAATATCCAGGAGTGGTGATAAATTCAAAGTGACTCTGAACAGTCATACCAAGCAAGTCCAAAAAAAAAAAAAGGAATGAATGAGTCAGAAATTTTAGCATTAGAGAAAATAACTCATTCAGATTTAGCCTAAAACATGGAAAGATAATTTCTTCTAGTTGGATTTTTTTTCAATATACAGGTAAATGTGTGCCATTTCATTTCCAGAATCCTGGACTAACAGTCATGACAGCTGGAAACATGGAAGGGAACAAACACAGAACATTCAAAGAAAACCATTTGGATCCAGTGAGAAAGTCCCAGTAAAGATGACAGTAGGGAAAAAAGGAGCAATGTGCAATTGATCAGAAAATGAAAAGCAAAAAATGTATGGTAATTAAAGTGGCAAAGCAGCTACTTGATCTTAATTGCAAATAATTTCTCTCTGTTTAACAGCTCTTCCAGGACTGAAACAAATATGGTTGTTCTCTAGATTAAGAACGTTTTTGCCATATAAGACAGAAATTTCTGTCAAGTGTCTAGACTTCTGCAATCACAGCCTTTTAAAACTAAAGCAGCAGATGTGCTCCAGCAGTCAAGCTTCTTACGAACTGCAATACGCTTTCTAGAACAGAGCTGAAAAAACAGATTTAAGAGCAGTTGAAAAGCAGCATTTTACTTGAATGTAGGTCAAGAATCCATAAAGGATTTTTTTTTTTCTTTGAGCATGTTAGCTACTCATAATGATCTATCCTTTTGTTTCTGGAATCTAGAATTTTCACCTGGTTTCCTAGGGCCTGATTTATTTCTACACTATATAATTTCTACACCAGTGTGGCAACACTGGTTTTAATAGCAAGAAGACTTTTGAAAGATCTTTTTAGTGGTGAATCACAAAGTCTGCAATACTCAGCTTATTTCATTGCTCTTTTGCATTATTATTCTGCAGTATTTAGAGCCTGGAAATAACAGCCCAGGAAGAAAAAAAAATTAAAAAAACAACCCAAACAAACAAAAAAACAACCAAAAAACCAACCCTCCTACTACACTCTGAGTCACTCGTTATTTTGTCAGTTTTACTCTCCAATATTACCCTATGGCATTTTGCTGAATTTTCTGCATTAGGCTATTCAGAAACCAAATGGGAAATTCAGGATGAGCCTGTTTCTGGCAAAAGCCTTCTCTAAACTTCAGTTTGCTTACTTGACAGGGAATTAAGCCTGCAGAATACACAGGCACCAGTTGCACTGCTTTGAAGGAATTGAAACAGTATCTGGAGCCAGAATGGTTTTACAGCGCTCTGGGAATCTGTCCAGGGACTGTCCCATGCTCAGGTCTTGAGAAATTACAGCATGTTGCATGCTGTCCTCTTCTGTCCTTTTTCTGGTTTCCCAAAAACTCCTTGTGCTGCAAACTGTAAGAGAAGGTAATTGTATTTTATTTAATGGATAATTTCTCTATTGTGTCAGCTATCTGTAGGGGAGCTACTTGGAGCTCAGATGACGTTTAAGACCCTTGTAAGTATTTGCCGGAAGCAAACTTAAAATCAAGACTTGGCTGGCAACAATATGTGTTTGTGGGTGACGGGATGGTCAGAGCCAGGTTCAGATACATGGGAGAAAAGTCACAGGCACCTCAGTTTGCCTGTCTGAACCACAGCTGGTTGCTGAGGCACCTTGTGAAAATGCTTATATTACCAGGAACTTGAGCTAAGGCTGGGAAGCCACCACTGAGCATGTGTCTCTGGTGAGTGGTCAATGACTTTGCACAAACTATCAAAAGGTTGCTGCTTGAGGTGTGGGAGCGAGGGTGCACAGAAATACAGGGAGATTTTCTCTCTAACACAGACTGTGAAGGTCATCAGATTTGATTCTCCAGCAACCTGCTCTGATGGGCAGTACCCTTCCCAGACAGCTGGCTGGGTACAGCTGAACTGCTTTTAAGCTCTATGTTTGTCAGGCCATCCCCACAAGTTCCTCAGCAGAGGCTCAGACCATTGCTGGCGATGCCATGGATGTCAGCATGTATCATCACTGGAAGACAAGAGCGGCGAAAGGGTGCTCTACGTGCCATAAGAGAGCTGGGCATAACCCTGTAAGTGAGTGCTACGCATATGTTCACTGCAGCTGAGGTTCATGTGCCTGAAGTGAAACAGCACCTTTATAGCTGCAATAATCACAGGAACTATAAGCAGCCCCATTAATAATCTCAGCATAGCAGGACACCTCACTTTGCAGATCCCAGTGATGATAACTGGGATGTCATGGACAGTGGCAAGTTCAGGAGTGTTTTGCAAAATTTCAGTAACAACAGCAGAAGGTACTTGACAGTACTGAACTGCTCATCTATTCCCATACAAGTCTGGCATAGCAAATACCCAGAGAGTTATAGTGAGTTCTGAAACAGGCTGTGCCAGGAAAAAGAGGTAGTGCTGTTCCGTACCCCATACCAAGTCCTGGACCAAAGCCATGTGAACAGATTCCTGAACCTTGTACCTGGAAAACAGCAGCCTGCTGTTGACATGGATGCCAACAGGCAAACTTAAGGTTCCATCAAGATACAGTGGCACTGATATGGACAGCAGGAGTCTCCAGTCTTCTTCTCGGGGCTCTGAGGACTGGCAGACATGTAGCTGCAGCAGGTACCTGTTGCGAGATTGCATCCCTGAGAGATGACAGTGGACTTGCACCATGGAAAGCATTTGTGTAGTCCTTCCATGTGGCGGCCTGCAGATGGCAGGCAGCATCGAGGCTGTATAGTGCTAACAGGGATGGGGATCCTTTCAGGATGGGCATCTCTCCCAGGAAACCATGACGAGGACAGCCTTAGAAGTAATTCAGACATGGTAGAGTAACTTCACTCTATTTAGAAGTAAATCCACTGGAGTACATTTATAATGATTGCTAGCTCAGGAACAGGCACATGCTACCCCTGGTATGGTTCATGGTCAACTTGCAGGTAAGCATGTTTGACATATTAAAGCACTGGAAAATGCATTTTAATGAAGACTTACTGTGATTTTTACTTGTAAATATGTTTCCACATTCAAAACCTAATTAAAAGCAGGCTTGATATATCCTTCATTATGGACTCAAAATCTCCCTGCAGCTTTACACAACAAATAGCTTTCATTTCAAGCAAGTAATGCTGTTACAGCTCTTGAGAAGGTAGGGGGGCTCAATGTAAACATTGACAATTTTTTTTAATGTGTGTACTCACCAAATACCTTCCAAACCATTACAAATCCTGTGCTTCTCTACAGCATTAGTATATTATTTCTACAACTAATTAATCCAAAGAGCATAATGGGGAATGGGTGCTAGCTGAGACAGACAAGTGCATTAAGTCCATTGTTGTATTTCTGTTGGACTAATTAGTCGAACGTAGATTTGGAAATTCAATGGGTATTGAATGTTTTCAGATCTTTCTGTTAACTGATTTCAAATAGGATTTCTTGTTTTGGTTTGTTTTTTGTTGGTTTGTTGTTGTTGTTGTTTGTTGTTGTGGGTTTTTGTTTTGTTTTGTTTTGGTTTTCTATGAATTATTGTGCTGACATGATGTCCAGAAAACATATTACCAAGGAAAGTTTTTGCTTTTTAAAAGCTGGAAATTTCTTACACTTACAGATTTGCAATTACAGAATTAAAAAATAATGGGGAAAGAAATTCCTTGCTTTCCAGTTTCCTCTGTGTTTTTGGGGAAACTGATTCTAGCAAAATATGGGAAATTAAATACAATATTTTGGCTTTTTCCAAATATTTTAACAGATTTTGTTATAGAGTGAATACACATGGAATAATTCAACCATTTGAATCCATCTCCCGGGCTCAAAATCACCAGGCAAGTGTGAAACCACAAGTGCTACTGACCTGTCATACATACAGCACCACCACCTCTTCATTTTGGGCCAGTGCTGCAAACTGAGGGGTGAGACCTGCTGACTTGATCACAGTTCACACAAAGGCAGCTGTGATTAGTGCCCAGCATTGCACCATCTTGAGCGAATTATCAATGTGCTGGTGCATTAATCCAATGACTCGTAAATGGTTCTGTTCCCTTTCTCTGTGGCTGAAGAGTCCAGCCTTCTGTGATATCTTCCTTCTGTTTCTACTACACGAGCTTTTAGTCCAATTTATTTCCACTGATTAGAAACAGTTGTTGGAATATTATTCACTAGGGGATACAGTTTAATGCAGTTTCACTACAGTGCATATACATTCAATATATTAAATAAATGAATGAATAAATAATACATCCCAGCTCCACACACAAGAGTCGTGTGTATCACTGTGCTGTACAGTGTCACGTCAACCCAGCAAATCCTTTTTCCTGTCACAATATTCATCATTATACCACCCAGGATTCATAAAGCACAATTTAGAGATAATGGAAAAAATACAGGACACAACGTGTTTCTGGCTGATAATATTGATTCCAGGTGTTCTGAGAGAAAATTAATTCAGTCATATGTTCCAGCTATAACACTGCTTACCCCTTTTATGGATGCCTGTTGAAACAGCTCCTAATATTCTGCAGACCCCAAACCACACATCAAAACTAATTACAAAAATTAAGATAATTGTTTAAGAGCTTGCAGCAGAGTGCAGATTAGAGATACCAGCAGCTGCACAAAGCCACCTGACTCTTTTCTTGCCCATGTAGAGTTTATGAGAGGAAAGATTCTCAGTTGAGAAAGAATAAATTCAACAGATACAGTCTTAAACTTTTCCCTGGGTATTATACTCTTGAAGCCAAGCTAAGTCACAACAATGATGTCCCCTCCTTTTTTAAACTTGCACATAACTTATGTCAACAGATCATAGAATCACAGAATGGTTTGGGTTGGAAGGGACTTTAAGGATCATCTAGTTCCAACCCCCTGCCATGGGCAGGGACACCCTCCACTAGACCAGATTGCCCAAAGTCCCATCCAACCTGACCATGAACACTTCCAATGATGCAAAACATTTCAAACTGTTTCAACTGGTACATTAACTGGACTACTGGTTAGTAGGGTAGTTCATCACTAATACTGTCTTGTTAGTCTGTAGATCTGCAGCAACTGGATTCACATTTGTGCAAGTGAAAAAACCAATTTGCCAAGCAGTTCACTTGTGGCCAAATCTGAACTTACAACGTGCTCATGAACTACTCATTTTGCCATGGTTATTTATCATATACAATGTGTCGTCTCCTGGTATGTGATGTTACCTTTTTCTCAGGACTACCTGACATTTCTAAATGCGAGAACATCCATACAGATGTTGAACAATGAATATTGTACACAGGAGATGAGTCCCTAGATGAAACTACATTTCTGTTGAGTAAGACAAACATTTCAAGGCCACCATATGCACTGTTAAAATATTTCCATATTATTTTCTAGTGTTCCAGAAAATTAACTACTCATTTTCAGAAGTCCAAAGGTTTAATTAAACCTGACTAGTAAAACTGTGCAATGCAAGAGAACTGCTGTGAAAGACATCATCACTTCTGGAGTCAGGACCAGCAATATCAACTTCCCTGAGCCAAACACTGAATATATATATATACTGGGCAGGAAAAGGTGAGGATTCTCTTGAGCTGCCCACAGTGCTGATGAGGCAGAGCACTCTTCCTTCAAACCTCATTCAGAATTGCAGCCATGAGTGAAAAGACAAATGTGTTAGCCATAAAGCTCACTTCGATTTTCCAAAATTAAACTGCTTTAGTGCTTAAAGAAGAATAGTTTTTCAGGTACAGCTTATAGTCTTTCATATAAAGGAAGGCTCAGTTTGCTTAAAATTCGTAACAAAGACATGGTGGCTCTTCATGAATCAGATTTTGGGTGTGAACAAAAGTGATTGGGGATTTGCATGAGCAGTCAGTGTTTATGTTCATATTTACTAATCTTGGCCTTAAAAAGAATAACTGACAATGATATACCAGGTGATGAATCTGAATATCCATGGTCTTCTGCATAGAATGAAAGGGAGCAAGTTTGTTCTGCCATTCTACAAGAAGAAAATGAAAAGCAGTCTGACAGCAGAGATATTTAGACAATCTTCTTGTTTACTTTATTTCTAGATTGTTCAAGTATAGATTCCCTTGTGAGACATAATTCTAATTTAAATTTATTCCTATTTTAATTTTGCTATGAGACTATTTTGGAGCTACTTTAGAGCTGATTAAGTTGCTCTCTGAAGATACCAAGCAAATTCCACTGCAGAGAAAACAAAACAAGCTAATTTTTGTCTGTGAAACTCTGTAGTGTTGCTGTCCTGTATTTTTTTTTTCAGTTTATATTAGAATTCATCTGACCAGATATTTCTATTTCTTTGCTGTGTCTAGCTGAGAACTGTCGGTATGCAGTATGGATCTAACTATCATGGGAGTGAAACTGTACACATTTCATGAAAATTTACTCTCCTTGTATCAGATTCATACCTAGTTATACGGCATTTATCATAAATTGACCCCATCCTCATAACTACATAGAACTTATCTCTCTTCTTTGAGGTTTTGGCTTTTTTTTTTTAATTACACTGTAACTTTAAATCAAGCATGTGTGTACTTATAAGGCCTTCTGCAAATGAATGAAAATATATGCAAATGGACAATCTGGTGTTCCTTCTTAGAGGACATTGGGAGGTACAATAACTTGAAATTCACATTCCTATTTGCATTTGCCCTCCAATTTATTGAAAATACCCAGATGGAATTTGCTGAGTTGTGTATTTATCAATCGTAACAGGCTGCATGCAGAACCTTTTGAAGACAAACCAGCCGCTAGCAGCTGGAAGAACAATGCTAACCGCTGTACTGTGTAATAGCTTTTACAGCTTAACTAGAACAAATAGCCTGATCCTTCGGTATGGAAATTCCCGCTTTGTCAATCTTCACAGGGTACTGGGTTTATTTGCATTAGGTTTAAAAATGTACAAGGTGTGCAACTCGTTATGTTTATGCAGTATATTCACACATCATGTTAAAAGTAAGGAACTTCAAATCACATTTTTTAACAGCTAAAGATAGCTAAGATTTTTAAAAAGTGCTTATTATTCTCTTTTCCTGTGAATCTTGTAAATCTTTTTGTCTGCAGTGGGAATGAGCAAGCCAGAAACCAAGAATTTTACTTCATGTGTAAGTTTTTTCCAGGCACCTGCTTCAAAATTTTACAAAACTTCTTCTAAATAGCATATATTCAAAATGAAAACAGGTGAATGTTAAACTCTGCGTTCACTGTTAGGATGCCACTGAGAAACCATTGCCATTGGGGGAAGGAGCTCCCACCGATCCTGGATGAAACTTTTACCAAGGAATGAAATACAGGAGAATCAATCCATAATTCGTATTATTAGTAGATTTTGTGACACAAAGTTTAAAATAGTCTTGTACCAACAGCACTCCTTCCCTGTTCATGAAATTCCATACTGCACCTGTGAATTACTACTAGGTTAATCAATTAGATCAGATGAGGAGGAAAATGACTATCCCAAATAATAAGCTCAACAACTTAAATATAAATCACCTCTCAGGTTTTCTACCGATTAAACTATGAAAATGCAGAGGAAACAGGAATGCCAAATGACAGAGGAAAATGGTGCTGGCGTACTGCAACCTCAATCCTCTCAACGTGGAAAGTCCAAGCTAATCGGGTTGACAACAACAAAGTCTCCTGTACTCGTACAGTTTCTGAAGATAGATACAATTCCCAGCACGGCAAGTCTGATAAATGCAGTGTCCGTAACAGCCATGTGGAGACCATGCTCTGACCTGTTTGTACATGCCAAGAACCTTATCAGCCAAACCCCACAATTTTTCAGCAAAATAAATGCAATGTCAATGGCTGAGAGCAAGGCATGGAGGCAGTAACTTTCTCCACAGCTTTATCTATTTATAAGCTAGGCCTCCAGTGTAAAGCAACTGCTTTGCCTTTCTACAGTTGGTGAAAAAGATGACACCTCAAAAGGGTGCTTAATTCCACTTACTTCAGACATACTTTAGCTAGCTGGATTGTCCTCCAGAGGCTAGTCTCCCTCCATTGATCACAGAGAGAGCTTCAGTGACAACTTTACACTAGATGTCTAACTTTTAAATTGCTGAAGTTAGTGAGCTGAATCCCATTTCAAATCCACAACTTCAGAGTGGGGAGCCAGTGGGGAGCTGGCTTGAATCATCGTTTGTTCAGTTTGTTCAGTTATTTTTTGCCAGCGCTGTTGCTGAGCAGATGTTTCTATTGAGCTGTCCACAATAACTCCAGAAGTTCTCCTGAGTGCTTGCCATTAATTTATAAGTCAGTCATGTGTGAGTAGTTTAGATTGTTCCTCCGAAAAGTCCATTACCTTTGTACTGAGTTTTATCTATTTAAACTAACACACATATGCCTTGCTTTCTCTGAATGACTGTGGAAACAGTCTAATGTAATAATCTGAGTCTGACCCACGATGCTTTTTAAAAACCTATGTGTGCTAGCATTCATGGGAAACTTTCTTCACTGAGATTTTCATTGTATATGCAAAGAATAACAGAGATGCAGGTTCAGATGATGAAATTAATAGATTCACAATTAAATACCTGGCAGTCTGCCTCAGGAATTCTGAAGAATAACATCAACCCCTACCAGTCTGAATGTCTCGTCATTAAACGGTATTATTTCAAGATATATAAACACACCTTGTGTTCATTATCAGACCAAAAATAAATATTATCAAGAGACATGAAACTGGACCAGATGGAGCACAAGCCCAAGAGGCAGTTAACAAATAAATTAATTAACACTCAAATTAAAACAATTGCAATTCTGATCACATACAAATATTGAGCTGCCAGATCTAAGCTTTGTTTGGAAATACAGCATTTGCCCATATTGATGGATGGAAGAATCAGAGTAACTATTGACTTGAAAGCTCAAAGTCTGTTAAACACATCATCTCTGGATTCCACCCTTTGTTCGCTGAGGCATCTGAGTGACATTTGGTTAATGGTTTGGTCTTGATAATATATTTAGTGTAATCTGTCCCACCATGTGATTAACTGTGCTGGAAATGCAGATGAAAAGGTGTATTCAGTGTTTTGCAAAGGGCTGCAGATGGAGAGCATTACCTTGAGCATTTGTAGCTCTCTAGGCACAGAAAGAGATAATCCATGCTCAGTGGCAGACTACCAGCTTTTCATACTGCATGTAATGACCCTACATAATAGATTGCAGAATGAAAACTAATCATCTCATCATGCAACCCAGAGACAATAACAATCCCTAATAATTAAGGAAGGAAAGCAACAACTCATTATACAATGCTTAATACAAAGGTTTGGAGTATATAATTACCAAGAGTTCTCACTAAGTTTCGGTCAGTAATAGAGGTCAGACATGTAAGAGTAGCCTGATTCTGCAAAGAGACGCATACGTATAAATACATGCACGTGCACACTGACATGCACAGCCCATTGTGAATGGCATAAATTAAATCAATGGACCTACTCACAGGGTCCATGACTTATTTACTCCGTGGTTTCTCTAAAATGGTCTGGTAGTGAGACTGGTCTGAAAGCAGCCATCAAGTGCATATTTACATTCATTACAATGATGTAAAAAGGCCTCAGTTTAACTATGAAGAAGGTCCAGGGTACATTAAGTTGAATACATTCATAAATCTTTGCACAACCAGAGCTTAAGGGCATTATGCAAAAGGTGGTGCTTTCAGATGAAGTTATGCGATATAAGCAGTTAGCATAATTCCTTACTAAACAAACCTGAATGAGGTAAGAATGTATATTTAAGATAAATTACATTTAAAAAAAAAGCTCATTATTTTCTGATTATTATTTCTCCTGTACCCTTTTCTACTTCATTCTTTTGTAAGTTCATGTTGATAATTCCTTTGCCTAGGAAAATGAAAGCAGCTTCCAACCTTAAATATTCTATTCTATTCTATTCTATTCTATTCTATTCTATTCTATTCTATTCTATTCTATTCTATTCTATTCCGTTCTGTTCCGTTCTATTGATCCGTAATTTCATNTGCTCTGCTCTGCTCTGCTCTGTTCTGTTCTATTGATCCGTAATTTCACTGATCAGGAAAGCTGCCTCTCCCCTCATTCTCTCTCCAGCAGGATGCGTCTTCTAAGCAACAAAATAGAGGCCAAATTTAGTTACCATTGAATTTCTTATGGACTTCTCATGCACGTGTCCCAGCACAGAGCAGCTGCTGAGAAATGAGGCTGTCCATCCTCCTCTCTACGCGCAGAGCACAGGGTCTACGCTCTGCAGCTGCACACTACTCAGTCCTCTGCCATGCCCGCCCTGTGACAGCAGCGACCCATGCATGAGCCATTTACCGCATTCACAAAATATTTATTCTTTGTACGCACATTTGGCCCCTCTTGTGGAAATATTATTACGATGGTTTGCCATTCATGAGCCGGGTGCAGTGGAGTTTTGGAAACAGTCACATCTCCTCACATATGGAGAACATACATGAATTGAATATGTCTGCCAAAGGCATAAATTGAATCCACTCGTCCCGTATCAGTCACCAGTTATTAATCATTAACATACTGGTCTCAATTTGGCCTATTAGACAGTGGTTTAGGTTGCTGGCATTTTCTCATTCTTCTCACCGTTTTCCTACAGAAAGAACCACACAGGGCAAAAAATTACAGTGTTCTACCTATACTGATAGAACTAAAGTAATGCAGCAGCCCTTCCCAGTCTGGGCAGGGTTACAGTGGCATTGAGAGGCTTGAACATAAGAAGTGTGTTTATGTTATTATGTGTTACACATAATAAACAGATAAGTGTGTTTACATACTTATCACTAAATGATATTCCTGCACTAAGAGGGGAACAAACTACTGGAGTAAGAGTATTTATGCTATTGAACTTATGCCCATCCTAGTCAAGCTATATCACTAAAAATACTAGTATGTCAGCATATAGGGAAACAAAACCTATAGGGTTCGGCAGCTCAATAAATTGGTATAATAAACTCTGTATATGCCATAGCTGTCACAATTGCAAAGGAATATGCATCAGCTTAAGCCACCTCTGTCGGAGTTTAGCTGATCACATTTCGTTTGACTGGGCAAGGGGACTGGTTAAACATCTGCACATGGCCAGTTAGTGCAGCTTGTGAAAATTGAAACTGAGTATGCTGTGATAGCTAAGTTGTTCAAAACGTTCGATCGCAGGTCTCTATCTTTCATTAAAATGACAAGGGAACTGCTAATGTCAGATTTTTGTCTCTAACTGTTCCTGTTGTGAAGAAAACTTTGTCAGTGTGCTTTATAGCTAGCCAACACAAGTTTCAAGTTTTTAGATTGCAAAAATTGACATCTCCACAAAAATTGCAAAAACTGACATCTATCCACAGTGTGGATAGCCCTGCCAGAGGATGAAAGCTCAGATGCTTAGTGGTGGCTGTTTAAATATACTATTTATTAATTTTGCTCACAGTGGTGGAGCAAGTATCATATTTGGAAGGCCAGCATAAACAACCCCAGGCAGCGCTACAGGCTCGGGGAAGAGTGGCTGGAAAGCTGCCTGGCAGAGAAGGACCTCAGGGTTCTGGTTGACAGCCGGCTGAACATGAGCCAGCAGTGTGCCCAGGTGGCCAAGAAAGCCAATGGCATCCTGGCCTGCATCAGGAATGGTGTGGCCAGCAGAAGCAGGGAGGTGATTGCCCCCCTGTACTCAGCCCTGGTGAGGCCGCACCTTGAGTGCTGTGTTCAGTTTTGGGCCCCTCAATATA